>CM052896.1:3024945-3062306 GCA_028534135.1 Potos flavus | reverse complement strand
GAGTGCCCCATCCCCACCCTCTTGTGGTCTGAGAAACTCTCTATTCCCTTTAAACGTGTTGAGACTTGCTTTATCCACTAACATATGGCCTATTTTGGTGAATATACAAGTGCATTTAAAAATATTTATTTTGCACATTTATAGTATTCTAGAAATATCAATTGGGTCAACGTGGTTGATAATATTCAGATCATCTATGTCTTTACTGATTTTTTGTGTAGTTTTTCTCTCAGTTGTTAAGAGAGGAATATTAAAACTTCCGAATATGATTGCGAGATGGTCTGTTTCTCCCTTTAATTCTGTTGAGTTTTGCTCTGTGGATATTAGATACATAAACATTTTATGATTGTGATGTCTTTCTGATGAGTTGACCTTGTATCGTTATGAAAATGTTCCTTATCTCTGCTACTACATTTTGCATTGAAGTCTATTTGATCTGATGTTATTATGCTCCCTATTTGGAATTTCTTTTACCATCCTATTACTTTCAATTTGTTCTCTTTAGATTTAAACTGCAGCTCTTGTAGACAGAATATAGTTAAGTCTTGTTTTATTCATTTTGGCAGTCTCTGCTTTTGAGTTAAACTGTTTAGCCCATAGATATTTAATATAATAATTGATATGGTTGAACTTAGGTCTATCATTTTTTTCAAATTTTTTGATTTTTGTTCCTTTGTTCTCCCTTTCCTGTCTTGTTTCAACATATTCGAGTTTATCTTCGTTTTATGTACTGATAGTTAGCTCTACCTCTGTCTTAATTTTGAGTAGTGTCTCTAAGTATTGCAATATACCTACTAAATTTTTTACAGTCTACTTAGAGATATCATACAACTTCATGTAAAATGTAGAAGACTTGTAAACATATGGGTCCATTTACCACTATCCCCTGCTCTATCCTTTATGCTGTATTTGTTATATGTGTTGTAACTACATACTATATAAACCAGAAGCTAACATTATAATTTTTGCTTTAAAGTGTTCTATCTCTTAGAGAAAGTAAGAAGACAAAAGTAGTCTTTTATATTTACCATTTCTGATCCTCTTCATTTTTTAAAAAATTGAATTATACTTAATATACAGTGCTATATTAGTTTCAGGTGTCCAATAAAATGATTCAACAACTCTATGCATTTCTCAATGTTCGTCAAGGTAAGTGTACTCTTGATCCCCTTTATCGATTTCATCGGACCCTCCATCCCCCTCTTCTCTGGCACTCACCAGTTCGTTGTATTTTTTTGTCCTCTTCATTCATTCGTGAAGGTCTAAGATTTTCTGATATAATTTCCCTTTAGCCTGAAGAATTTCCTTCAGCATTCCTTGTGTAGGTCTGCCAGCAATAAATTCTCTTAGATGATTTTTTAATCTGAAAAATATCTGTATTTCATCTTCATTCATCCTATTGGATGTAGAATTCTTTATTAATGATTTTTTTTTTCCAGCACTTTAAAGATTCCCCCCCTCCCCCCCTGTCCCAATCATCTGACCTTCATGGTTTCGGGTGAGAAGTCTATGAGAACTCCAATCATTGTTCTCCAGTATGTCATGTATTTATCATCTTTGGCTGCTTTCCTCTCTCTTTTCAGCAGTTTGATTGTGCTGTGCCTAAGAATGGTTTTGTTCATATTTATCTTCTTGTGGTTCCCTGAGATTTTGAATCTGAAAACTTTTTGTCTTTACAAAATGTAAGGATTTTTGTTGTTGCCATTAATTAATGACATTTTCCTACCCTGTTTTCTTTGGAAATTGGAACTCCAGTTAATGCCATTACCTGAATATTGTTTGATAGGTCATTTTTTTCAATATTTTTTCTCAGTCCCTTGACTGAGATGGATCTTGATATTTGATTTCACTGACCCTTTGTTTGGACACCGTCAATTTGCTGTTAAACTCACTCATTGAATTTTTTATTTTCAGTTCTAAATTGCTTTTTTTTAAAATAATTTTCTTTTCTCTGTTAAGATTTCTCATTCATGTATCCATTATAACTCTTTTCCTTAAACTCTCTTGTAGATATTTATAATAGCTGCTTCAAATTCTGCCCCCCACAGGGCGCCTGAGTGGCTCAGTGGGTTAAGGCCTCTGCCTTCAGCTCAGGTCATGATCTCAGGGTCCTGGGATCGAGCCCCGCATCGGACTCTGCTCATCAGGGAGTCTGCTTCCCCTTCTCTCTGCCTGCCTCTCTGCCTACTTGTGATCTCTCTCTCTGCCTGCCTCTCTGCCTACTTGTGATCTCTCTCTGTCAAATAAATAAATAAAATCTTAAAAAAAAAAAATTCTGCCCCCCACAATATTTGGGTGGTGTTGGTATTTACTGCCATTGTTTGACGTTTCTATTAATATTGAGTTACATTTGGGGGTGGGGCATGTCTAGGATTTTAAAAATTCTATAATGGACATGGGGGATGACACATTATACAGATTCTGGATTCTTTTATCTTCTGAATAATGTAGCAGGCAGTCAAATTAATAGCTTGAACCTGACCTTGTATTTGTGTAGTTTTGGTTCAACATTTGTTATGATAAGTTTAAGTTTCCCCATTATTATTAAAGTGAATGCCTTAGTCCCAGTGCAGTCTTCCAAGACATGGCCTCTGTGGAATTTCAGTGGACAGTCTAAGACTTTTACCAAGCCCCTTTGAGTTTGTGAAAATCAAAACTATAAACCTGTCTTTCTTGGAGCAGGCAGCAGCTGGAATGCCTGCCCTTTGCTTTCTGCCTTTGAGCTGTTGCTTTCCGCTGGACTCTTTGGAGTTTCACTCAGTAGATATGCAGTATGGGGGTCATCCAAGGATTTGAGGGGACTTCATATGCAGATTTAGGGATTTCCTCTCTGCAGATCCCTCCTTTCTGCGTATTCCCCCTCAATACCCAGCTGCTCTGGCAGCACTGAAATTTACCCACTGATACTTCTTTTCTCTTTTTTAAACTACAGTTACCATGATGTACATTACATTCCCAGGACTTATCTATAACTGGGAGTTTGTGCCTTTTGACCACCCTTACCCATTATTCCCAATTCCCCACTAAAATCCACTGCTATCTTAAGTCAAGAAGTCTGTGGCTTTCTGCATGAGTTCTAGCCACCCACACTGTGCAGACTGGGGAGTGGTCTGAGGAGAAAGCTTTGTAAAAAGTTAGATCTCACCCAGTGCAGTTTCCTTCTTTCAAGGATCGAATCTCCAGGTTCTGCTGATTCTTAGTTACTCTCCAATTCTTCCAAATCATTTAAGAATTTAATTAATTAATTAATTAAGATTTTATTTATTCATTTGCCAGAGAGACATAGAGTACGAGCAGGGGGAGCAGCAGGCAGAGGGAGGAGCAGGCCCCCCACTGGGCAGGGAGACCAATGCGGGGCTGCATCCCAGGACCCTGGGATCATGACCTGAGCTGAACGCAGATGCTTAACCAACTGAGCCACTTAGGCGTCCCAAGAATTTTATTGTTTTAAATTAACATTTAGTAAAGTTAACTATTTTTGTTGTACATTGCTATGAATTTTAACACATGTATAGATTAATCATGATCAAGATCAAGAACAGTTTCATCATCCCAAAAAACTTTTAAACATATTTGTATGGTCCACTTGGAACAATTAATGAACCAAAATTGACACATTATTTTTTTTTTAAGATTTTATTTATTTGAGAGAGCAAGCAAGCACAAGTGGGGGACAGAAGGAGAGGGAGAAATGGACTCCCCAATGAGCAGGGAGCCCAACATGGGGCTTGATCCCAGGACCCTGAGATCATGACCTAAGCTGAAGGCAGATGCTTAACCGACTGAGCCACCCAGGTGCCCTGACACATTATTAACTAAGGTCTATACTTCATTCAGATTTCCTTACTTTTTTGCTAAGCTCCTTTTCCTGTTTCAGGATTCCAACCCAGATACCATATAATATTTAGTCATCATATCTCTCTGGGCTCCTCTTTTCACAATGGTTTTAATTTGCATTTCCTTAACATGTTGAACATATTTTCATGTGCACACTTCTCATCTATATAATCTCGTTGAAGTTCACCATTTTAAAATATACAATTTAGTAGGTTTTAGATTGTTCATAAATATGCATAACAATCACCACTATCTAATTGCAGAACATTTTCATCACCCTCAAGAAACACCCCATATCCATGAAGCAGTCACTCCTGATTCCCCTCGTCCCCCAGCGCCTAGTAACCACTAATCTCTCTGTCTCAACAGTTTTGTGTATTCTGGACATTTCATATGAATGGAATTATATAATCTACGACCTTTTGTGTCTGGCTTCTTTCACTTGGCACAATGTTTTCAAGACTCATCCATGTATAGCCTTTGTTTTTAAAATAATATTGCATTGTATGAATATACCATATTTTGTTTATCCATGCATCAGTTGATGGGCATTTGGGTTGTTCCCTCTGTTTGAGTATTATGAGTAACTGTTATGAATATTCATGTACCAGTTCTTGTTGGAACTTATATTTTCAGTCCTCTTGGATATATATCTAGGAGTGGAACTGCTGGGTCATATGGTAATTCTATGTTTAACTTTGTGAGGAATCATCCAACTGCTTTTCAAAGCAAATGCACCATATTACATTCTTATCAGCAATTTTCCAATTTCTCCACATTCTTACTTAACTTGTATTCTCTTTTTTATTATAGCAATTCTAGTAGGTGTGAAGTTGTATCTCATTGTGGTTTTAATTTGCATTTCCTTAATTACTAATGATGTTGAGTATCTTTTCATGTGCTTTTTGGCCATTTGTATATCACTGGAGAAATGTCTATTTAATACCTTTATCCATTTTTAATTGGGTTTTTTTTTTTAGGTTATTAAGAATTCTTTATATATTCTGGCTTCTAGACCTTTATCAAGTTATAGTCTATAAATATTTTCTCCCACTCTGTGGACTGTCTTTTCACTCTTTTGATATATACCTTGACACATAAAAGTTTTCCACTTTGGTATAGTTCAAATTATCTGTATTTTATTTTGTTGCTTGTGCTTTTGGTGAAGAAACTATTGCATAATACGGAGTCACAAAGATTTACACCTGTGTCTTAAGAGTTTTCTAATTTAAACTCTTAGGCCTTTTATCTACTTTGAGTTAATTCTTGCATATGGTGTAAGGCGAGGATCCAACCTCATTCTCTTGCATGTGGATTTCCAGTTTTCCTAGCACAATGTGTGGAAAGAGTCTTTTCCCCACGGAATAATCTTGGGACTTTTGTTGAAAATCAATTGGCCATAGTTGTATGAGTTTATTTCTGGACTCTCAATTCTATTCCATTGATCTATATGTTTATCCTTATGCTAGCACCACATTAGCTTGATTATTGTAGATTTGCAGTAGGCTTGAAACAGGGAAATGGGAGTCCTCCACCTTTGCTTTTTTTTAAAAGACTGTTTTGGCTATTTAAGGTCTCTTGCAATCCCATATGAATTTTAGAGTCAGCTTGTCCATTTCTTTAAAGAGAAAAAAAAGGCAGTTGGGATTTTGATTGGGATTGTGTTGAACTTGTAGATCGATTTGGGAGAGTACTGCCATCTTGTCTTCCAATCCATGAAAATGGGATGTCTTTTCATTTATTTAAGTCTTTCTTAATTTCTTTCAACAATGTTTTGTGGTTTTCAGTCTATAAGTCATGCACTTCTCTGTAAAAAAATAATTCCTAAGTATTCTTTTTGATACTATTGTAAACGAAACAGTTTTCTAAATTTCATTTTCAGGTTGTTCATTGTTAGTAGACAGAAATACAACTGATTTTTATGCACTGATCTTATCTTCTGAAACCATCCCGAATTTATTAGTTAAGTTTTTTTGTGTGTGTATGTGTATTCTTTAGGATTTCCTATATATAAGATCATGTCATCTTTAAATAGAGGCAGTTTTTTTTCTTTCTAATCTGGATGCCTTTTATTCATTTTTTTTCTTTCATAATTGCCCTGCCTAGAACCTCCCATACAATACTGAATAGGGATGGCAAGAACAAACATCCTTGTTTTATTCCTTATCTTAAGAGGAAACCTTTCAGTGTTTCATCATTAAGCATGACGTTAGCTATGGGTTTGGTTTTTGTGTGTGTGTGGTAAAACATACATAACATAAAATTTACCATTTTAGCCATCTTTAAGTGTATAGTTTAGTGGCATTAAGTACAATCATACTGTTGTGCAACTATCATCATCAACCATCTCCAAAACATTTTCATCATCCTAAACTGAAACAACCAAGAATCTCTGTCATAGTTCCCACCTTCCTTTATGAGGCTACTGTAACAATATAAAAAGCAAAGACGGTCCAATAACAGTAACAACAAACCATATAGACCAATCTTTTTTATGAACAAAGGTGCAGAAACCATCTTCTAAAATATTAGCAGACTGAATATAGAAATGTATTAAAAATCACAATCAATTTGGGTTTATTCTGAAAATTCAGGCATGGACTAAAATGAAAAAGCTATTAGAACTAAATCACCCACTATCAGATTAAAGATGAAAAGCCATATACTATAATCTCATTAAGTACATAAAAACATTGAATAAAGGTTAGCATCTAAGATAACAGCTTTTAAGCAAGTTGGAAATGAAAAACAACTTATTTAATAAAGATTATCATGGCAAACACATTTAATAGCAAAGTGTCAGAGTTGCTCATAAGTTGAATTGTGTCCCACAAAAATTAATGTGACCTTATTTAGAAATGGGGTCATTGTAGATGTAATTAGTTAATATGAGGTCATTAGGGTGAGTCCTAATCCAATATAACTGGTATCCTTACCAAAAGAGGAAATGTGGACACAGGCAGACACACACACACAGTGAGAACGTCATATGAACATGAAGGCAGGTCAGGGCGATGTGTCTACAGCCTAATGACATCAAAGGTTGCCAGGAAACCACCAGAAGCTACAGGAAAGGAAGGGAGCAGTTTCCCCATATAATCTCCGAAGGAGGCAATCGTGCTGACACTTTTGATCCCAGACTTTTAGCCTCCAGAATTGTGAGACAATGAATTCCTATTTAAGCCACCCAATTTGTAGTACTTCGTTACAGCAGCCTAGTGAATTAATAGAGCTTCCTTTCAAAATTAGAACAAGACCAGGATGTCTGCTATCACTGCTTCTACTCAACACTGTACTGAAGATGTTAGTGTAAGGGAAGAAAAAAAAAATCCTCCTCTACTCTCTTAGGGTCTCTGGCTGGACCGAAGAATTACACTGATACAAGATTAGCAGGAGAAAAGCATAAAGATGTTATTAAATTTCTACACATACATGGGGGGGCTTCACAAAACAATAAAGACCTGAAAAAATGACTAGAGAAGGAAGTTTTTATACCTTTTAGACAAAGAAATAAGTTTGCCAAGAATTAACAACACGGGGATTTGAGCTGAGTGTAGTAAATGGTGAATGTGAGGATAGAAAAGATATATATTGGTCTCTGTCCCTGGTTCCTGACACAGCACTCCTAAAATCCTTTTAAATTCCTAAGTGATAAGAGCACTAAAAGCATCTTTAATATTTGGCCTTTGGCCCTGGTTTCAAACAGAGTTCCTAAATCCCTTGGATCCCTTCATAGGTGATAGCAATGTTTTTTATTCTAATGAGGTGACTCTTGGTGGGTTTCTGGGGAGGCTGGTCACCAGAAAGACCAAGCCATGGTTAGAAGGTTGGAATTTTCAGTTCCATCTCTCATTCTCCACAGAGAGGAAAGGGGCTAGAAATGGAGATAATTTTATGTATATAAAAAATGTTATATATAAAATTTTATTTAAAATATTTATATTTAATATAATTTATATACAATCTCATATTTATAATTATCTATAAGAACATTAATACTATTATATTATATAATACTATTATATAAATCATTACACTAGATATATTGAATCCTGTGTGTCCTTAGTGCTTATCACCACCTGAGAGGTAGATTGGAAGAAGCCTTATATACCATGGAGAGAATGCGATCCATCTTGTAGTCTCCTAAGGAGCGACTGGAATAGGAATTTTGTAATTAAATAAATTCTAGAGAATAACTAGTGGCCAGTGTTTAAGATAATGGAAACTGGGAAAGCAGATTTTCAGGGGTGGCTGGACGAGGACAAATGAATTAAGAGATGAATGTGTTAACTAAGGCCATGGCAGGCCCAATAAAAAGACAGGGACATAAAGGAGAGACTGAGGTGATTGACACTTGAGAATCCTTTTAATTGGGGTGTGCCCAGACATCCTTTCAAATCTCCCTTCCCATCCGAAGTAGGTTAAGGGTTAAAGTTTCTTCCAGTTTTTGATTCATGTCCACTGGTAATAAATAGCACTTTCTACTCTTTCAAAGTGCTAGAACATTAACTTACTTGACCTTTCAAAGTACAGACAAGCATGTTAGAGAAAATGATTTTAAAGGGTCTTTTTCAAGGCTCAAAGGACACAACCAGGACCAAACCCCAGGTGTTTTGGCGGCTGAACCCCATGGGTAACAACACAAAGCAACTACAGTCTATTTGGCTAATAGGGCTGTTGAGAGGGCAGAACATACATCTTCATGAGGTTTCAGTCCTGGCTTGTTACAGAGAAAGCTTCATGTCCGTCTCTATTCGGGATCATTCCAAGAGAATACATTTAGAGATCTTCAAATCAGGAAGATCACCACCAATATCTTCCTTGCCTTTCATAATTATATCAATCTTCCTCAATAAAAGTCAGAGACATAGCATCCAAACAAAACTGTAGGGTTTTTGTTCTTTGTTTTTACCAACTGACCCTTCCCACAGCCTAGAAGCACCGAGGATCTGTCTATACCCTGATCTTGTCTATGTTACTCTCCTCACCCCACAGTTGGTTCCTGCCTCCAGGGGAATGCCAGGGACACCCCACTGCCCAGTCAAGGAGCAGACTAATGCAAATAAGAACCATCTTTATCAGATCTTTAATACAGATAATTGACATCTTCTGGTCTCTTTGAAAGAGAAAGAGTTTTTATATGTAACCATGAATGTATGTGTATCTGAATAGACTGATTCACCTGTGTTGAACTTGGGAAAACCTTTGAGGTGCTTTTGTGGAATTCCTGCATTTGCTTTTATTTGTGGTTCTCAGGTCCCCGGAGGATAGAGTACTCATTACGATCCTGGATCTTATCTGCACAGATGTAGGAGAGCATCTGAAGGCTCAAATTTTGAATATTCAGGATTTGAGTGAAAGGAGTAAGGATCCTGGAGTCTGAGAGGTATGTTTTATATCTGTTTAGTAAGTTAGTCTCATCTACTGATAGCTCATTAACTATTTATTATCCACCAGGCTTTACCGGTCAATCTATTGGAGGGAGGAACAACGGGAGGGGAGTGACCCACTGCAATCCCCAGAGGACAGAGTCAGCATGACCTGCTGATACAAACAGACTCTAGCCATCTTTCCACTGGAGACAGTCTCCACAGGATACAGCTGGGTCTCACCTATGCAAGCGTAGGTCACACCTGGGTCATTCAAAGCCTTACACAACTGCGCCACCCCATCAGGCTCCAAGGTATTTTGGGCCACGTTCATATTTGTTAAGATTTTTCTTTGGGATTAAGAACAGAGGCAAAATTGTCACAACAATCTGAAGTGAAGAACATCCCTCGAACATACAGTGAAGACACATATAGGTGAGAAATCACCCAAACTAATAATTTTGAAAGTAATCAGAAAAACCATGTGAACCTGAAATTGAGAACCCTGTGAAAATTTTGAAAGAGACAAACTTAAGATAAATAAAGAAGCTTATAGGACACATACACTATTTACTTGCACCTAAGAAGTAGTTTAAGCAGAAAGTTTTGCCCCCAATCTCATTTGAGGATTATACAACTCGCGAATCATATATTCACCTTTATTTTGCAGAACCTGTCAGACTCTAAAATGTGTATAGAGGAGCAATGGGCCAAGAAGAGCTAAGACGCTTTTGAAGAATAAGGTGGGAGGACGCATCCCATCAGATACCAAGTCTTACTATAAAGCTACAGTAATTAAGACAGTGTGGTACTGGTACAAGATTAGACAAAATGACTAACAGAACTGGTGGTCCCAGAAACATTGGTGAACCAATATTTTAAAATTTGTATCTTGGAGTGAGGAGATAATGTGTCCATTTCATAACCACAGAAACAAGCTAGCTAAAACAATGAAATACGATTAAGAAAATAAACGATGCACTATTTATACTCCAGGTCCACGAAGGGGTGGGTATCACTAACAAACTGGTGGCGAAAGTCACAGAAATGGCTTTCTAGGTGATTCTGTTAAGGAGGGGATGATACCAGAGGATGCAATGATCCCTATCTTATTCCAAGCAGAAACCAGGAAAAATCATCTCTTAACTATACCAGTTTTGTAGTGTCGTAAGAACAGCCTGGCTCTTCCTAAAAAATGACAGGTTCTGTTTGAGAAAAAAAAATGCACTTGTAGTTGTCACTGCTGGTGCTCTTCATTCGGTAGATCGAGGTTTCCACCTTGTGCTATTTTCCTTGTACCTGGATGACTTCTTTTAAATATTTCTTATATTTCTTGTAGGGAGGAGATGCTGCTGATTAATTTTCAGCTTTAATATGTCTGAAAGTCTTTACTTCACCTTTGTTTTTGAAATAAGGGATAGAATTGGTATAGCATTCTAGCTCAACAGGTTTTTGTTTTTTTTTTAGTGTTAAAGATGTTGCTCTACTACTTCTTACTTGCAATGTTTCTACCAAGTTATCTGCCATCATCTTTTGTTCTTCTGTAATATCTCCTACTGCAACACCCCCACCCCACCTGCCAAGTGATTGGCTTTTAGATTTTTTTCACTGGTTTAAAAAATTTTGATTATTTTTTCATATTTTGAAAAATATGATATTCATATTGATATTTTTTCATATTTCCTGTTCTTGGATGTTCATTGAGCTTCAGTTTGTAGATTTATAGTATTCACCCATTTGGGAGAATCTTGGTCATTATTTCTTCAAATATATCCTCCTCTCTTATCTCTTTTAGGGATTCAAATTACAAATATATTAGGCCACTTGAAGTTATCTGATAGGTCAATGAATCCGTTCATTTCAAAACAAAATTTCCCTGTTTCATGTTGGATAGTTTCTATTACTACGTTTCAAATTCACTAATCTTCTGCAATGTCTAATCTGCTATGAATCCAGCCTGGTTTCCCATTTCAGATGCTGTATTTTTCATCTCAAAAAGTTAAATTGGGATTTTAGATCTTCTGTTTCTCTACTTAACTTCTTGAATCTATGGCATACAGTTCTAATAACTTTTAATGTTCTTCTCTGCTGATTCTAGTATCTTTGTTCTGGGTGGGTTTCAATGATTATTCACCCCATTTGGCTTGCATTTTTTTCTTTTTGCATGCCTGGTAATCATTGATTAAATGCTAGACATTGTGAATTTTACATTGCTAACTGCTGGGTATTTTTATATTCCTACAAAATTTTTGGAGCATTGATGTAGTTCTAAGATGTAATTATTTTGAATCTGGTCCTTCCTGGTCTTATTTTTAAGATTTGTTTGGTGGGACTAAAACTGTATTTAGGCTAGGGATATATTCCCCACTAATGAAGCAAGACTTTTTCAGTACTCTCCCCAATGCCTGATGAATTATGAGTTTTTCCAGTCGTGGTGGTGGGAATAGGCACAACTTTTGGTGTAAAATTCTTTCAGGTGGTTCTTTTTCTGGCATCAGGTTTCCTCACACAGGAGTTGATCAGTACTCTGGTGAGTAGTCCATGTGAACCTAATTCTATATTGACCTATCCAGGTCTCTCCTTAATGGGACACTGTCCTGTAAACTCTAGCTGCCTTGGTCTCCCCGGACTCTCACCTCCATATCCTCAGTTCACTGAGTCCACTGAAGTCCCCCTGCCCCCCGCAAACATCTTACATTGCTTTTATTTCTCCTATCAATAGTTTGATACAATAGTGGATAGATCTATTGACTTTTGTATGAGGAAATTATCTCCCAACTTTTGTGCACCTCTTTTATCCTAATTGGTTACATTACTTTGAACTTTACACAGTTTAGTAATTTTTTTCTGTATTTTACACATAGATTCTAAAATTTCAAAATGAGCATACAGCACTTACGAAATTATATTTCTGTATCATTCACTGGAAGACCAAGGAATAAGATTATATTCAGAGGAAGAAATGTAATCCTATCACCAGACTTGTGCCACTTCAAGGGTCAGGTCAAATCAAATCCTTTTACACCCTGGTAGTTGCTTACAATCATGCTACATTTTAGTTTTTGTATTTGGACTACCATGTTCTATAAAACTTTTACCTGGTGTTTCTAATAACCGCTTTTATTTGATAAAACGAAGTATATACCATTACCTCTTTAGGTTATGAGCATCCAGCCTCTTAATCCTGTTTAAAAGGAATCTACTTTTTCTTTCAAGGAATTCTTCTGATCCTTTGGCATCCTGTTCTAACGCAGACCCATTATTTTTCAGGCTTGCTGCATAGCTAACATCCCAGGATTTTTTTCTCATCGCATTCCTAGGTTGTAATCCTTTTTACTAGATGTTTTATTCTCGCCAAAAAATACTAAGTAATTTCATAAAAGTGTAGATGTGGAGTACAAGTAAACTCTTCCATAACTGAAATATCTATTTCCACTTTCTATTTAATTGTCTGGACACAGAATTCTGTATTCAAAAACCTTTCTATTCAGACCTTTAAAGGTCTGCTGAAGGTCTGATTCAGACCTGCTGAAGGTCTAACATACATTTTTGCTGATGACAAAACAGATGCCAGCCTAATTCTCATTCCTTCTTAGGTAACTTCCGTTTTCCTTCTCTGGAAGCTTTTAGGTTATTATCCTTAGTATTCAAAAATCTTTCAAGGGTTTGTAGTGTGTGTGTGTGAGAAGACAGACACCGTTTAAATTAGTATTTTTTCAATAAAAAGACATGTACCTTTGAGTTACCTGAACTATCATTCTTCTATTATTTCTTTTTTTTTTTTTTAAGATTTTATTTATTTATTTGACAGAGAGAGAGATCACAAGTAGGCAGAGAGGCAGGCAGAGAAAGAAGGGGAAGCAGGCTCCCTGCTGAGCAGAGAGCCCGGGGCTCAATCCCCGGACCCTGAGATCATGACCTGAGCCAAAGGCAGAGGCTTCGACCCACAGAGACACAAAGGCGCCCTTATTATTTCTTTTCCTCCATTTTTTCCCTGATTTTTTCCTTAAATTCTTTCAGGTACTTAGATTTTTCTAGACTAACATTGTATCTTTTTTCTAATTATCTTTTTAGGGAAAATGTATTTCTTATTCCAGTACTATTATATTTTTATTTTGACAATCACTTTAATTTTTAAGAACTTTCTCATTCTCTCATTCCTTTTC
Source organism: Potos flavus (assembly GCA_028534135.1). Classification (NCBI taxonomy): domain Eukaryota; kingdom Metazoa; phylum Chordata; class Mammalia; order Carnivora; family Procyonidae; genus Potos; species Potos flavus. The sequence goes on along the minus strand of CM052896.1, from coordinate 3,048,934 downwards.
CATGGTAGCCAATTCTTGATTTATGATGCAGGATCTTCAAATCTTTCCACAGACACTAATTAAAGTTTTTAGTTACCTTCTCAGGCCAGCTGTTAGCTCCTAAGGGCTTTTTCTTACCTGCTGTTGGCTTTCTTCACAAGTAGTAAATCTTGGTTGAACATTTAAGAAAATTTACATTAAAACAAAGGAGCTAGCCTCTGGGTGGCTGGCTGAGTCTCCTTTGCTTCTGGGAGTTTGAATTCTCCAGCTGGCTCTTTGTGGAATGGGAGGGACCAGGTGAACTTTGCACACACTAAGGGCGTGTCAAGCGGGAGACTTCAGTTTAGAAGTCTTTAGACTTCTCCCCCGGCAGAGGGCAGGAAGGAGGACCCTTCCAAACGCCCAAGTGAGAAGGGCTTCCCTACATCGGAAGTGGGAGCCCTCTTGAAGCAGAAACAGTTTCTCCAGCTTTTGTTTCCAGTTTAGTGTTTGTTGAGTGATGGCTGCAGCTAACCCAGTCACTTGCATGCAGGGTTGAGGAGAGCCGCAGCACGAAGCTGCACAGCGGTCCTCCGTCCTGTTCTTCAGTTAATTCCTTTGATGTTAGTCTTATTTCCACTCTCTGGTTTCTGCTCTCAGTTTGCAGTCTCTTGGAGATACTCTTGGGAAGACAGACTCCATGCCTGCTAAGTCCTCACTTGTAAAAAATTCCAGGCTATAGTTTTCTTTACTCTGGTTTATCTGCTAATAAGTTCCCAGCTCATTACCACTGCAGGATAAACATTTAGTCCAGGAGGTAGTTAAGAATCCCGGTGAACATCTCAGGCAGGGGGAAGACCTCAAGAGTCTCTGATCAACAGCCTTCGTAACAAGTGTTTGTATGTTGCAGTTTTATGGCCTATGTTTAAAATCATCCAACTCTCTCCCTGTTATAAGTAAATGATCATCTAGTTACCCAAAGTCCCAGGTAGATTTTCCTTCCAGAAGAAAATGACTTATCAGAATATTCAAATATTTCTTCCAGAGGAAAACTTTAATCGGACTTTTTTATTTTATTTTTTTAAGATTTTATTTATCTATTTGAGAGAGAGAGAATGAGAGAGACCATGAGAGGGGAGAAGGTCAGAGGGAGAAGCAAACTCCCCACGGAGCTGGGAGCCCGATGCGGAACTCGATCCCGGGACTCTGGAACCATGACCTGAGCCGAAGGCAGTCGCTCAACCAACTGAGCCACCCAGTCGCCCCTTTAATCAGACTTTAATCAAAAATCCCTACATACCAAATGCCAATTCCAAATCTCCTCTCTCTTCTATTCACATTCTAAAATTTTCATGGCTCTCTTGCCAAATTAATTACAATCAATTTCCCAAAATCCCCTCTAAAGATTGTAAACCTTAAGCTTACTACCCTAAAAATAGAAGTCTGGACATTACACTTTGGTGGACGAACCATATCCTCTTTTGGGCCCTGGTCTGAGTGGTGAGACTGGCATCCACTGGCCTTACATACTGCATATTACCAACACCCTTGCAGAGATAATGTGGTTCTATAGAATAGTATATGGAAATTTTAAACAAATAGCAATATTGAAATGAGTCACTGAAATAATATTAAGTGAATACACAAGTGTACAAAATTGTTCACATATAGAATAAACAAATAAACCTTAAAGTAGTTGGTATTAATTTAGTGAAGCTGTGGACTGAAATATTTTAACTCCTTTCACAATACCCTAATACTGATTTAGTGACGACAACAACAACAAACGCATTTTTTACACAAAAAGAAAACTCTAAGAATCAGCAGGACTTTGGAGAAGAAAAACTTGTATTATAATGATTATAATGAAGACAAAAGACTTATTCAGAACTCCACTAGAAAAAAACCCGAGTCATTTAGAACTCAACATTTCCTTAATAGATTCAGGTTCCAGTGTTCTTATCCATGAACAGAATCCCTACATACCAAATGCCGAACAGAAGGAAAGCTGTGGAACACGGTCTGCATTTTATAGTAAGAATGACTCAAAGCCTCGCACAGAAACTTCATTCCATAATCTTCCACAAAATGAGCCCTTAATTTCAGGTGAATCAAGGTCTTGTTGCTTGGGAAAATAGTTACCAGTTCACTGCTACTGTTTCCCCACGATAAACAGTCTAGACAGTAAGCAGATCGCATGGATGTCAGTCACTATGTATTCTGTACTTCTACCTGCATCCGAAACCCATCTCCTAGTCTACCATCACTGCTTCCCTTCTATTTCTCACTGAGGACTCCAAGCCCCATTGCTCAATGATAACAAAATTGTATTTTTTTAAATAAATGTCTGGGTGTTTTGTTTTTTAATATTTTATTTATTTATTTGACAGAGAGAGAGAGCGAGAGCATAAGCAGGGGGAGCGGCAGGCAGAGGGAGAGGGAGAAGCAGGCCCCCACTGAGCAGGGATCCTGACGCGGGGCTCCATTCCAGGACCCTGGGATCATGACCTGAGCTGAAGGCAGACACTTGATTGAGTCACCCAGGTGCCCCAAAACTGTGTTTTAATCGGCTCAGGCTGCCAAAACAAAATACCAATGAAATGTTGGCTGCTCACGGGTCTGGAGTTTTTAAGTCTTAAGATCAGAGCGCCAAGATAGTTGAGTTTTGCTGAAGGCTCTCTTCCTGGCTTGCGGACAGCTGTCTTCTTGCCAGGGAGCAAGAAGGTGGGGAGGAGAGAGTTCTGGTGTCTCTTCTTATAAAGCCACTAATCCCATCAATAGGTCCCTGCTCTCTTAACCTCATTTAAGCCTAAATATCTCCCAAAGGTCCCATCTCCAAATACCAACACATTGAGGGTTAGAGCTTAAAAATACAAGTTTTTTGACAACATATATAGTTTTTACAGAGGAAATTATCACTACGTCATACACCTGAGGCCAATGTAGAACTGCCAACTATACTCAAAAAAATGTATTTTTTTAAACATACACATTTTCGGGGAGAAGGCACATTTCAGTCCACAGCACTGTACCTACTCAGGTGTGTCCCTTCTTATAATAGTAATGACTGAACTCATGAACAATTTGAGAGTTTGTTATGTGCCAGCCCCATGGTACATGCTCATATGGGTACATTCGCTTATTACATAGGTGAGGGAACTGGGTCTAGCTCATTAACTAGACGAGGGTTACAGCTGGTAAGCTGTCATAGAGCTAAGATTTTTAGCTCAGGCAGCTTAACTGTAAAGTTCAAACTCCTAATACTCTCCTTAAATTTCGTTAACTAGAGGAAAAGTCATTTTGAGATCTGAGAAACTGAGTTCAGGAATTTACTATTTTAGTTGTTACACTTTTGGAACTGGGTAGAGAAGAGCTCCAAATATCAAAGTGACTCTTCTGATAACTACTCATAAGAAAATAAACCAGACAGACCAAAAAAACAAAACAAAAAGCTCACAACAGAAAAAGCTAAGAGAAAAGCACAACTTTGGAGAGTATACAAACACCAGTCTGAAAGCGGTGACTCTGAGTGCCAATCCGATGAGCCACACCTTGCAGAGAGCACCTGGAAGTGATGACCCATCCAACTGGCCACGCGGGACCCGCTATGGACCACTCCCCGGCTCCACTGAGGGCCGAGGGAACCAGCACAGTCACATACTGTGGGTGAATATGTATCTGCATTCCTCCTGGAGAAGAAATTTGAAAGTACCTATTTAAAGCTTCATATGGGGCGCCTGGGTGGCTCAGTTGGTTGAGTGACTGCGTTTAGCTCAGGTCATGATCCTGGAGTCCCAGAATTGAGTCCTGCATCGGGCTCTCTGCTCAGCAGGGGGTCTGCTTCTTCCTCTGACCTTCCCCTCTTATGCTCTCTCTCTAAGTAAATAAAATCTTAAAAAAAAAAAGCTTCATATGATGTTTTCACCAAATAAATGTAGGTACTTAAAAGTTCAGAAGATACAGAGATGTTTAAAGAAACTGAAACAACTTTGTATATTATCTCTCAGATTTAACCGCTGTTATAATTGGGCTCTTCCCTCAGTCACGTGTATTAATCTAGTTTATATAACTCACTGCTTTGTAACTTTTTAAAAAGATACTCATCTTGGCAAGTTACTTTTTTTTTTTTAAGATTTTTATTTATTTATTTGACAGAGACACAGCGAGAGAAGAACACCAGGTCCCGGGAGAGGGCATGGGAGAGGGCGAAGCAGGCTTCCCGCTGAGCAGGGAGCCCGATATGGGGCTTGATCCCAGGACCTTCGGATCATGACCTGAGCCGAAGGCAGACGCTTAATGATTGAGCCACCCAGGCACCCCATCTTGGCGAGTTATTGATGCCGAAAATAGATTCACGTCACTTTTAATGAATGCCTAGTATTTGTTGCATGAATAGAGCATAATTTAATCAACGCTTGATGGACTTCTAGTTGTTTTTAATGGTGGAAATCAGAAAGCAACTATGCCTGGTTGGCTCAGTTGGTAGAGCGTGCGACTCCTGACCTCGGGGTCATGAGTTTGAGTCCCAGGCTGCATGTAGAGATTACTTAAATAAACAAACAAACAAACAAAAAGAACCAGAAAGCAGTGACATAGAATTATTGTTTGCAAGACTGAAAACACTGACTTATCTCTTCCTCCTAAGATTTTATTAAAACAATACTTAAGAGATAAAAAGAGACATAAAGATCAAGACGAGAGAATGGAAAAAAGGACCATCAGTGGATCAGATATTTCAAAAACACTCTCGAAGACAGGAAGCTGATGAGGAATGACAACAGCTAGGGAAGTAGCAGAAACCGTGGAGAACGAGAGATAAAGCCAAGGAAGAAACCAATGTGCTCTACAGATTGCCAGAACCAACCAGAGCCAGGAACCACTGGGTACGGGGATGAGAGGCAGGGCGAAGAAACCACACATGAAATAGGTGTCCCTCCCTCCAACCCAGCACACAAAGTGCCTCTCAGCCACGGCCTACCCCAGGGTGGGAGGAACAGAGAACACCCAGAACTTCCCTAACATGCTGCTAGCTACTGCCGCAGAAGGCAGCTGGGCCGTCCCTCCAGAGGTTAATCATACAACTACCACAGGCCCCAGCAACACTACTCCCAGGTATTGTCCCAAAAGGACTGAAGCAGGCATTCGAATGAAAACATACGTGACTGTTCACAGCAGCACTATCCGCAATAGCCAAAAAGTAGAAACAACTTGAATGTCTATCAACTGACAGACCTATCCATATAATGGAGCAGCAACTGCCCATAAAAAGCAATGAAGTACTGATAGATGCTAGCACAGGAGTGAATCCTGAAAAAAACAGTCCTAAGAAGCCAGTGACACAAGAACACTTCATGACCATGAAATGCCCAGAAGATGCAAATCTCCAGCAACAGAATCTTTTGCCTACAAAGTATCCTGCTCAGTGGATGCTTAGGTTGTGAGGAAGGGGGATGACAGCTAAAGGGTATGGAGCTTCTCTTTGTGGAGATGAAAATGTTCTAAAACTGGCGGTGGTAATAGTTGCATGTATCTGTGAATGTGCCAAAAACCACTGAACTGTACACTTCAAGTGGGTGAGTTGTACGGTTGTTAATTATATCTCAATAAAGTTTCCAATGCCTTCAAGTGCCTAAAAGAAACCTAGAGAGAAGTATTCTTTGGATGGGGCTCAGAAGACAAGAAGATGTGTCTTAGGTGAGGAAGCAAAGTCCAATGAGGATGAGAAGGAGGGGTGTGGCATTGGAGCCCAGGACAAGTGAGCGCAGAGGGAAGACGACCTCTTCCCTCCGACACGGTGGAGGTAAGGGTGTGTGCTGAAGCATCGCAGGCGGCAGGTGCTCTACTGAAGATGGAAGGAGGCAGAGGCGGCCTCTGGCGGTTAGGTGAGGGTGGAGGGGGTGCTTGCCGGGCATCACATGTCCTTCAACATCGCTGGAACACAGGACACAGCATTTAAGTGACCTGCCTGAGTGCTCTTCCGGCGCACTGGCAGCAAGCACCTGCTGTCAAACTGGGTCTCCTTTCTCTCGTTCCCTATGCCCCTAGGTTTACACGAGTGTCTTGAATTCATTTAAAAACATCTTCACACATGGGAGCATCTGGGTGTTGTCCCCAGTGAAACCTGTTTTTACCACCTTTAACCATCAGGGTGTCACTCTCATTCTGAGATTCAACTCAACATAGAGAAAGATCAGAGTCGGAACACTGATTAAAATTTACAGGTAACATGGGAACACTTACCACAAGCTCACCCAGTCACAGGTCATTCTGTTTCTGCTCTGCGACCTATAAAGCAAGTCTTCCCACCTTGATGCCGAGGCTTCTTTCACAACTCCAAGAGTCTCTCGGTCAGAGTGGAGGAAGACAGGGAGGTGGAGCACAGAAACTCGAAGCTGACCATTTGATTAGGGAAGGAGGCAGGGAAGTGGAACGAGAAAAACTGGGGAAGCGAGGTAAGCAGCGCTGGTCCTAACCTGGAGTCTCTTCAGTGGGAAATTGAGGGAAACTGTGAACAGGGCCCGTGTGCTTTTGGTCTGGAAATCCGGTCTTCCAACTGGCTATTGTTGGGAGGACCCAGAGACTAACACGAATGGAGATGTTTTGCTTCCTGTTCTCAAGCCTTCCTGTGTTCACCCTCTCCCCTTCTGCTTTGAGGAAAAAGAACACCTTTCTCCCCTCCACTGCAAGAGCCCTAGCAGGACCTCTGGCCACTGATAACCCAGAACCAGGTGGGCAGCATAGAGGTAGGATGTGAGGAGGCAGGCTGATTTCTGGCAGAAAAAAAAGGGAAAGAAGGAGATAGTGGGCTTGGGTTTTAGTCACCTCAGAACCTTTCCAGGACACCTGAAAGATTTATAAAAGAAAAAATCTTTACTAATGCAAAGTCGAATCCATGACTTCCTGCAAATCTGCTTGTGATTCCTTAGAATAAAACTAACGATAACTGACAACAGTGCTATCAGAGCATTGTGAACTACTGTTTAACATCACGTAACATTAAGGGTTTTTTTGCAACATAAAACTATCCAAGCTCTAGGCCTCCATGCATCTGCAGATCCCCGCAGCACAACAGCTAGCTTCTCCATGGTTACTGCTAAACTTTCAGGTGAAAAACTAAACCTAGACTGCTCATTTGTTTTATCTATAATTTTCTTTTACTACAAATGAAACTTAAAGTAATATAACATATTTAAAATAAAGAGGTGAGGTATGAGAAACCAGAGAGAGGTGAAAAAAATAAAGAATGGTAACATTAACATCAGGTAAGGGGATATTGGTTAGACATAAGTTACAGGCATGAAATGGGATAAAAAGGAACTTACAAAGAAGAGAGCATAGTCTTGTGTGAACCACTGACATAGTAGTTTAAATATATAAAGGAAACCTTTTACAAATGCGAGAAAAACTTGTTTAAAATACATTTAAGTTGGAAATTTTAATCACACTTCTTCTAGAATTAGACTGATCTAGGAAACATATCAGAGAATTGAACTCTAAAATCAATAAACATGAATAGTAAAACCAGTAAACCTGATGGAACAGAGGTATCGAACTTTTTAACTCCAAGTAGAAAATATGCATATTTTAATACCCACAGAATGTGTAATCATTGATTATGTACTTGCAAAGAGGAAATGCTTAGTGAAAATATACAGAATCTAGGGGCACCTGGGTGACTCAGTCATTAAGTACCTGCCTTTGGCTCAGGTCATGATCCCAGGGTTCTGGGATCGAGCCCCATATCAGGCTCCCTGCTCATGGGAAGCCTGCTTCTCTATCTCCCACTCCCCCTGCTTGTGTTCCCTCTCTCGCTGTATCTCTGTCAAAAAAATAAATAAAATCTTAAAAAAACTGGGAAATAATACAAACATGACCACTGCCATGCGGTATGCTTGAACTTACAGAGTGATGTACGTCATCACATCTCTCTCTCAATAATACGGAGGAAAGGAAATGATTGAAAAACTTCAGTATTTAAAAAAATTATATCCAATCCTGAATAACTCTTGGGTCAAAGGAAATAAATGACAAAATTACAACATATGTAACGAGCAATGGAAAAGAGAACACTTTATATCAAAAACCATGTAACATAAATACAAATATTCAGAGGCAAATTACTGTCTTAAAATGTCTTCAGCAAAAATGAAAGATTAAAAATAAAAGCACTTAAAAAAATAAAGGCCCTTAGATTAATATTAAGAAATTGGAAAAGAACAAAAGAGAGTAGAAAGAGGAACTGTCACCACAACTCAAATTGGAAAACAGAAAACAGTTAAGAGCAGAAAAACTCCAAAGCCAGTTCTTTGAAGCATTCAACAAGAGACAAATCCTCTGTGAGTCGGATTTGAGAAAAAAGAAAAAATATGTAAGGTTAGGAATGCGAAAGTAAACAACTTATGTGCACAACAGATTTTAAGATTTTAAGAATCGCAAGAGAATTCCATAAACAATACGATGGACAACTAATTTGGAAAACCTATTGAAAATGGGAGACTCCCAAGCAAAATATAAATTATAGTTGATCCCCCACAAAAGAGAAGAGTTGACTTTTTAAATGATCACAGAGGAGTGTGGACACATCATTTAAAATCCACCATATAATACTGCATCATATAATAGAGTTTCACAATTGATTTCTCTCCTCAGCCTTAAAAGAGCAAATAATTCTGAAGTCATTTAAATTATTTCAGACCACTAATGAAATATGAATGCTCCCTAAAGTTATTTTAAGTGATCTAGTATAATTTTAAATACCAACATTTGATTAATACAGTACCAAAAAAGCTCCTCTAGATATCAGTCTAACAAGACACACATTTAAATAAAATACCAATAAATGGCACCCAAGAGCGTAGCAAAAGAATATACTTTGACGAAAGAGAATTACTTCAGATCCTATCAGTATTTTAGTAGGCACTATATCAAAACTGTTTATTAATTTATGATAAACTGATATATTTAAAACACTGAATTTCCCATACTGGAACATGAAATCTCCATTTCCTTGTCTTTAATGTGTTTTCATAATTCTTCATATTTCTCATAAAAAGTCTCATTTGTCCAGTGTCTTCATATTGAGTTCCATTTTTTCCCTATTTTATAACTGGCATATAAGAAAAACTTAAGTGTCTGTATGTAATTTATTTAGCCACTTTGCTGAACCATTTAATTAGTTCTAATAATTTGTAATTTCGTTCTTTTCCATTTTCTAGAAATAAAATCGCATCATCTAAAAATAGTATCTTCACTTCTTCCTTTTCTAACATTTTTGTCCTTTCCTTGTTTTATTGTTTTGGCTAGAAAAGCTAGCACCATGTTGAATATTAGGAATGAAGGTAAATATTCCATTTCTTTCTGAGTTTTGGAATGTTTCTACTATTTTATCATTAAGTATGAAATTTAGTATCAGTTTCTTTTAAGTGCCTTTTATTAAGTTGCTATTTGTCTAGTCCCATTTTGCTAAGTGTTTTCAATTAAAGGAGGTATTGAATATTTTCAATAAACACTTGATCAATTGAGATTATCATACAGATTTAAACCTCATACAGATTTATTTATTTATTTATTTGTTTTCTCTCATACAGATTTAAACTACTAATACGGTGATTTATAGATACAGGCTTTCTAATGTTAAATCATTTCCGGGATAAAACCTTTTTTGCTCCAGATGGAGGACACGACTGAATTTGCTAATATTTTATTTTAGGACTTTGTATTTATGGGAGCTTGGTAGTTTCTTCTTGTGCTATGTTGGTCAGATTTTGGCATTACAGGGACGCAAACATAAAATGAGTTGAACACTCTCCTTGATGGCAGCACTCCAGGCATAAGGGACAGCATGAACAGAGACACCGGGATGAAAAATAACAGGATATGTTCAGAGAATAGGATTTAAGACTTCTTAAATGGACTAAGTAACACAAAGCAGGTTTGACTCAAGTCAAATTAATCTTCAAAACACAACTCCTCTCCCAAATGCTTTGATTTACTGCTCATTTTACATACAGAAGAGAGTCCAAACTCTTCAGCTTGTATTCAAGATCCTTCCCGCTTTAAGCTAACTTACTTCACATTTCAACCTGCACCTTCTTGTCTGTGATGTTTGTTTGCCTAGAACGCTGGGTATGAGCTATGATGGCACATTCAAATCCTACCCACTTATCAAGGCAATAGCTCAAACGTCCACGAAAACTTCTTGGATTCAACTGAACTACGTTTGAATTCCAGTGCACTACAGCAAATTCTCAGCTTTTGGCCTGCCAACTTCTCAAGCTCTTTGACAGCTATACAAAGTTGGCCATTGTTGCTCCCTTCCCCCAATTCATGTCCTTCCCAGAACCTTAGAATGTGACTTGATCTGGAAACTGTCATTGCAAATGTAATTAGTTAAGATCAGGTTATACCGGAGTAGGGTGGTCCTTTGTCCCGGAGGACTTAGTCCTTTTTTAAAGAAACAAAGACAGATAACACAGAGAAAACACCTATTGGAACAGTTAAGAGATCCGAGTGATGCAGCTACAAGCCAAAGAACTGCTAGGAGGCTGGACACCACCAGAAACTAGGAAGAGGCAAGAAAGCCTTTTTACCCACAGTTTCAGAGGAAGCATGATCCTGCCGACATCTTCATTTTCGACTTCTAGGTTCCAGAACTATAAGAGAATAAACACGTTGTTTTAAGCCACCCAATTTGCGATACTTCGTTACGACAGCCCCCAGAAACTAAAATAAGGGCAATTTTAATTTGTAATTTGTCTTCCTAACCCCAACAGCGCTATGTCCATAGTCCAGTTGAGAGCTGTGGAGGTACTCAAGCCCTTTCATGAGCGGGCAACAGCGGTAGTCAGGAATTACCCGACGCTCATGAGCTCCTGCTCCGAGACGACGGACAGCGCTAATGCTCACTAAGCGGTAACCATTATGACTGCAAGGTACGCTGCTACGCAGATAAACGAGAGGCACAAACTAAGCAAAATACGGGGCAACTGGCGGGGGAGGGTCTCGATCCCTCAAAGGACACTCGGGGAGGAAGGAGGGAGTTCTTGAGGAGACAGGAGTCTCCAAGCCGCTCTCGCAGGCCCCGCTGAACAGCTCAGCCCTCTCCCCACGCCCCACAGGGGACCCAGCAAAAGCGACCTCAGTCCAGGAACCCCTCAGTCCACCTACCCGCCACCAACTCGCATCTGCGGGCGCATCCGTGTCGCGTCAGTGCGTCCCGCTATGCTACGCTATTGCGTGGGGCGGGACTTCCTTCCCACGCCCGGAAACCGGAAAGGGCTCCTTTCCACCGGAAGGAAAGAGGAGGCGTTGCCGCGATCAACACGGGAGGGCTGGGTTCATCTGTGGCGTACCGTGAGGCTGCTCTTCGGCCACCGGCGGGGCGGGCGACAGCAGCGTCTTAGTAGGCAGGCCGGCTGGTATGTCGGCTTTCAGGGAGTATGGCGGGGAACCGGCGTAGAGGTGAGAGGTCGGCATATCTGTCGCGGGGTTCGCGTCACCAGTGAGCTGGGTTTCGTTCCGAACTCGTGCTCAGCTTTCTCCACCTCGTCTAAAAACAGCCAGCTCGGTGGTTCACGGAGCTGTGGTGGGGATATATGTGGAAGGGAGAAAGACACGCCTAGAGTAAGGTTTAAGGAAAAATAATGCAGTAGGTGAATTTCACATAAGTGGTGGCCTGTATCGCTTAAGGGATGTGACGCCAGCGTCTGTACGGAAGCAGACGTTGTGAATCGGTGACTCCTGCTTGAGGCAGCAGCACCTGTTGCATGAATTTGAAAACATAAACTCACGGCCGGTCATTTTTAAGCTTTCTAAAGCCGCCGGGAACGTCGTTTGGTGTCGGACGAGGAACAGCCGTCTGGGTCATCGCCCCTTAGTTTAAACTGAAGCATAGTGAGAGGAGGCAGGCTGAAAGTCACCTAGCTCGTCAGTGACAGAGCCAGGACTACGAGCGAAATTTCTTCATTTCCAGGCTAGCAGTCTGTCCTCCACATCTTAACTGGTTTTGTTGTTGTTTTGGTTTGGTTGGTTGGTTGGTTGTTTTTGTTTTGATTGCTAAACTGTCTTTTTAAGGGAGTGAAGACGGTGGGGATGTACCTTTAGGTGCAGTGTGCATCCAACAAAGGCAAAGTCAGTATGTGTCAAGAGTTAGAAATGTGTCATTTATTTACATTTTATTTTTTTAAGGATTTATTTACTAATTTTAGAAGGTGCAGGGGGAGAGAGAGAAAGATTTCAGGCAGACTCCCCACGGCGCCCAGCCCGACGAGGGGCTCGATCTCATTACCCTGAGATCATGACCTGAGCCGAAACCCAGGAGTCGGAGGCTCAAGGGACTCAGCCACTCAGGCACATCCATTTGTTTACATTATAGATGCTGTGTAGACGGAAGGAGTCCGTCAGGTCCCTTCTGTCATTTCCTTTTCAGCAGTGTATGTGTAGTAACAAAAGGAAGATGGAACTTGCAGGACCTGTTACATAACTTTGCACAGAGAGGCCTGAGTTTCATGGATATGTGCTCACCCTGCAAGACTTACAGCTAACTACTTATTGTCAGAGTTCTCACTGTGAGCACTTGCTGTCACAGCCTGTGGAACTGTTTACCTAGAACGCTATCTGAATCAAACTAGCCACAGTGAACTTGTAAGTTCACAAGTCCAGGTGAGATGCTGTAGCGTGCCCTGCAGTCAGACCTCAGCTGTCTTAGGTAACACTGCATTTGGTACTCATGCTCTGTAAATGTATTGAGCATTGTCTCTGTCATCGCTCTCGTATTTTTAAATGGAAATGTAAGAAAGTGAGTAAGCCTTAGAGTTCTACAAAACAAGTTGTACATTAGCAAGTATTGGAAAAATATAGGTGAACTCATACTACCGAAGAACTCATTCAACTAGATTTTCATCGTGGGGAAGCCATGAATGCTCTCTATTAAGAACTTTTAAACTTCTTGGCCTCAGGACCCTCCTATGGAATTATTGAGGATTCCAAAGAGATTTTGTTTATGTGGGCTATATATTTTTAGTGTTAGAGGTTAAAACTGAGGAATGTCTTAAACACAAGAATATACAAGCATACACTGTGTTGATGAATGTCCTCACGTGGTGTAGCCTCTGGTTAAACTCTGCTCTGTACGTTCATGGGATAAGAGTGAAAAGGGCAAATAATGTCTCAGTGTTAATTATGATAGTAGTTTTGACCTGACTAACCCTCTGAAAGGGTCTCCAGGGCCTCCACAAGAGCCACACCCTGAGAACAACTGCTCTCTGTAAATGTTCCTAAGAAACTTGGGATGACGGACACATGGTTGCTGTTGCAGGTGATGGTGACATGGGCAGGAGTTACCTTAAAAATGCAGTAACGAGCACAGTCTTTTATTTCCAGGACACGTATATTCCAGGCACAAGGAACACATTTCCCATTTCGTTTTCCTTTCCTCCTGTTGATTTGTATAGCACTTCAGACTACTAGAGAGTCAGGGCTAAGGAGAGAAGACCACCCATTGCGTGGATTTGGACATGGACAGGCTACATGCGGTTTCTGTTCCACTCACTCCCCTGGCCATTTAACTCTTACTCACCTTCTCCACCAGTGACCACAGCACGTTACAGTCTGCATGCATCTCCCTTCTCTCGCTTCCAGAAGTCGAGACTTTTCAGTGGATTAGTAACTGCACAGACACGTACCCACTACTGAGTTCATAATGATTACATAAGTAGGTAATCGGTGTTTAAAATGCCTTTTACTTTACAGAAATCCTTGGTAGACAGTTATATGTGGTTATTTTGGGGAGATTGGCTTGAGATTCTTGGAAGGGCTGGGAACATAGTTTTCCGATTTAAAGATTTTTATTTATTTCTGGAAAGAGCGAGAGAGAGCACAGAGGGAGAGGGAGCAGCAGACTCTCTACTGAGCGGGGAGCCCGACATGGGGCTTGATCCCACAACCCAGAAATCATGACCTGAGCCTAAGGCAGACCCTTAACTGACTGAGCCACCCAGGCATCCCCAGAGTTTTCCAGTTTAAAATAATGAAACCTAGGATCTGAAAATTCCATCAACTTTTTAGGAAAGGATGAGATTTCAAGAATAAGAGGTGCCTCCATATATTTTATTTTCACCCTATGTCTGATATATAAGTTTGGCTACAATTTTTGGGGGGTGAGGAAGTCTCTCCCATAAAATGATTTTTAAAAGACACTTGACATTTGAGAAGGTATCACCTGTGGTCTTTATACATCCCTGGGATGGTTAACTTTACAACATGTCATTCCTCCGTGAAAGTCGGAGATTCTAAGACCAGCAGAGAGTCGTGGTGTGGTGACCATCAGATCAGGCCCTATTAGGGCCTTCACTTCTACTCATCAGCCTCCAAACATAAAAACCGAATTGATGTTTCAGAGCATTTAAAATATAGGCTCTCTAAGAATAGTCAAAACTGCAATAAATATTAAATATAAGCATTAGTGATGTCTTGTGGTGATGGGAAGGAACCATTCTAAACATCTTCCTCACACATCAGATTCTTGTAAGCCTCCTCCCATTCCTCCCAGGTCAGAAGTCACTATTACTAATGGGATTATGGGGTAGATCCTTAGGTATTTTGGGACTTCAGAAAGGCTGAGAATCACACTCTATTTTTTATCTCCCTCTCTTCGCCCAACACACACAATTTAAAAGTGCTTTGCTTTCTGATGAAGAGATTTAATTTGGGAGACAATTTGGTGTCTCTTACCTCTTTCCAGGTAAATGAGCTCTTCAGGCTGCCGTGACTTCCATGCTCTGATGGTTGGGAGATGAAGAGATACAGCTCCTGCCTCTGGTTTGCGTACGGCCCGAGTGGAGCAGACGCAGGTCACTAGTTGCAGTATGCCACTCAAAAAGAGGTGAGCGTGTGGCACTGAACTCAGCCTGGGAGAGGGAGGGATTAGGAGGAAGTGCTTCCGGGAAGTGACCTTTGAGCTGTACAGGCATTAGGTGGGTAAGAACGGGTAGGTCCATTCCAGGTGCCTAGGGATCTGTGGCTTATCAAGTATCTTCTGCCTTTCTTGAGAAATCTGTCCTTACTTTTGGGTAGTACTTCTCTTATTTTCCTTCTCTCTCCCTGTCCGTTTCCCCCTTCATCAGGTGGGTGTTTGGGATATAAAAGAAATCAGAGGGTAGGAAACTTTCTGAGTGGCAGAATGAGATGACAGGTCTACCAGGAAGCAGTGTATGTACTCAGGAAATCCATCTCTAAAAAACGAAGTTCCTTTGTTAAAATATGTAGCTGGGAGACCTCGGTTTTGTTGAGTGCTTTCCTAGCGAATGGATTGTATTCTTCTCTCCAATCCCATCTTTTTTTAATTTAAGGGCATCTTTTAAGCCCACATCTAGGCCTAGGTATGAGCATGAGGGAGACCACAAAATGAGAATCCAAGTTCATACTACAAAAGCATTTTTATCGGCTCGGTGTGCATGATGCATGTTGTCTCGGCTGCATGCTATGTAGTTGAATTGTCACAATTCAAATCAATGATAGTTTAATTCCACCAGGATTTGAGTAAGGGGGAAACAGAGCAGAAAACCCGATCGTATCAAAGTCTGGGAAAAGGAAGAGAAAGCAATCAGTCGGTGAACGAGGCTTGATCGTATCCTGGGGTTGGGGGTAGCAGAAAACAAGCAGGGAAGCAGTAGGACATGCTCTGTGTGACAAGCAGCAGCACCTGTGCCACAGCTACTCTATCATTCCTGCCTTGGGGCATCGTGCCCAGCTCATCATCCCGCGCCTTCTAGGAGCCTTGCTCGCAATCACTGGCTGGAGCCTTCTTCCCAAGCCACCGGTCCTCATCTTGCATTTAGATTCCTTAACTACTGATTGCAGTGAAGAAAAATCTCTGAAAACTTGAAAAGTAATCAGTTGCCTAAAAGTGATCAATTACCATTCCTTTCGTGTCTTGACACGCTAGAGGACCGTGCTTTAAAAGCAGGACTTGGTCTTCTGGAGACTAAGAAAACAGAGTCCTTGAAGTCAAGCCGACTCTGCTGTTAGCCTCCTAAAGGAAAAGGTAGATAGAACAGGTCTTGTTTGCAAAATAAATTCAAGACCTACTTATCTACCAACAGCAACTACACACTTCGAGTCGTCTTACTGTTTAAAATAGGAACAGTAAATTAGATTAGAAAGGGTGGGTGAAGGTGGTGGGCCCAGGAAAACTCTTACCGTACTAACTGATGGGAAGGGGGCCGGAAATTGGAGAAGTTGCTCAGGAAAGTGGAAGACAGGACCTCTCCTGTGGTGCGGCCTTCAGGGAGTCCAGCAAGTTTTCTGGGAGCTGAGCCTCCTTGGACGGAGACCAGTAGAGTCTCAGTTATAGAATGCTGTGTCAGAGTGACTTGTGCTGCGGGCAGCTGCCAGTGTGTGAGCCATGGGAGGTTCTGCCTCTGACAAATTCTGGAGGGTGGGAAGTAGTGTGGAAAGGGCCTCATTGTCCGTGTAATCGCTCTGCTTGATACTGATCGCCAGGCACGCGCTTCTGAAATCTTATTGAATGTCTGTAAGTGATTGCATATCATTGTCTGAACCAGCAGGAAGTCAAGTATTAAACATAAACGTTTCCAAATAAAAGGCAATTTAATTTTATCAGAAACCAGTGTCTTTTTATATCCCAAGTCTCTCACTGACTTTCTAGTCCCATCTCAGGGTGCCTTTAAATCGGACTATTCTGAATTACTAAGTCCATGTTAGTTTGCACTAAGATTCTGTGGTTATTTTACATATTCTCCCTTTTGATGAGGGAAGCCAAAGCTTATGTCAATAACTCGCTCAAGGGTCATACGGCGAGGCAGGTGAAGCTAGGGAAAGAACAGACTGACGTGTTTTAACTGCAGTCAGGGATCATGGCCTTGATCGTCTGACTTTTTAAAAATCTTTTTTGTTTTGTTTTTTAACAGATTTATCAGCAGGTTGCAGGTGAACGTGGCCTTGAGGTAAATCCTGCCCCTTGTTGAAATTTAGTTTCAGCAGATTATTCATGATATTTTGGGAACTGGACTATTTTACAGAAAAAAAAAAAGTTTGGTTCTGTTCTAGACTTGATTTTTTCTTCTTGTAGAAGAAACATGTTTAAACAAAAGTTCTTTATGCTGAATAATTATGATGCTGTAAGTTGTTCATAAGCCTTGTTTAAGTGGATTTTAAATGTCAATGGTCAGTGCCAATTCTAGATGTTTTTTACTTGATCAAATAAAAATTTCACTCAAACCTTATAGGCGTCAAGTTTTTATCACTTTACCCATGTTCATATTACATGTGAAACATTCCATAAAGCCTTTTAGAATCCTGAATTCAGACTTGCCTTATCTGTGATATCCTACTTCCTACCTGGCAGTTTCTATCTCAGTAGCTGAGAATAGTGTTGAACACACGCATGTGTCTATTTTGTCTATAACCCGAACCATCTCTGTGCTTACATTGGCTGTACCTTCCTTATGTCAGGCCAGTGACCCAGCTTGGCAGGGCAGGTGTGCGTGTGTGCGTGCGTGTACGTCTGTGTGTGTGTGTGTGTGTGTGTGTGTGTGTGTGTGTGTGTGTAAGGAGCTGGAAGATTGTCAAGGTGATGAGTTAAGTCAGGAATCTGAGCTGCTGCTCACATCAACAGGCAGAGTTTGGAGACAGGAGCTGTTTATCATGTCAGACTTCGAAAACATGAAGGTTTTAGAGCCACGGAGTTTTCAGTTCACACAAAACCTGAAGTGATGAGGTGAGGGGCAGGTCTGCTTAGAGAGGCCGCCACAGGGCAGGATATTGTCTCTGCGAATTGCTTCAGAGATAGAGTCATTTACTCTGCATCTCGCATCTCAGATTACGGGCTGGGAGATGCTGTGTGCAGAGCTCTAAGAGACAGCCAGACTCCTGGGCTGGAGAACCGGGGATGCAGCCAGCGGGGCTGGGTCCTGTGGTCGAAGGAGGGCACGAGAGCAGCCAGGCAGGAAGTCCCAGAGCTGCTGGCGGGGAGACCACTCTGCCCACCAGTGCTCATCTTGGGTCTCGGTGGGCTGGTGTCTTCAGAAACTGCCCTATACTGCCCTTTGCTGCGCGCCCAATACTGCCGTGCCCTCTCATGTTCGCCATTAAATCTCCCAGTCCTATGAAACGAGTGCTATTTTTTCTTTGTTTAAAGGGAAACAGGAGCTCTTGAAGATAGTGGGACTTTTCTAGGGTTGAAGGCAAAGCAGCCACAGACTAGCGATCCAGCGTAGGTCTTCTGATTTCAAATCTGGTTCTCGTTATGGGACAGTTCCTAGGATCAGCTGCCACTTGTGTCTGTGTGTTCCTGGTTTATTCCCGCCCCCTCGCCGATGCAGTGAAAGTGCCGCATTTGTGCGGTAGTTGGAGTGTTCCATTTCCCCCGTCTTGGCATCAAGCTGCAGGGGCCCTTCTGTGCCTTCCTCCCGCCTCCCCTCCATGTTGTCTCCATCTCCTGGCCGCGCGTTCTTTGCTACAGTTTTGAAGGAGCCCCGCCATCAGCCGAAGAGCAGGGAGAGCAAGCCCAGGAGCAGTGGATGGATGAAGAGGATACTGATTTATCCCACATGCGGTGGGTACCTGTTCGTTACGGGCTAGCCCTTAGGGACTGGATGACGAACAAGACAGACCCTGTCCTGCCTTCATGGAATCGAGCGTGGCAGAGGACATTTCAAAGTCTGCGTGGGGTGGATTCTGTGAAGGAGAGAACAGTGTCACAGTGCCCACGATGCTGGGAAAACAGGAAGGGAGGGCGCGTGGCTTCCCTGCTTCTCTTTGTGGATGGCCCGTCACCTTCTCGGGTCTGTTCCTGGCTGATGGCGACACGTCACGGGTGTGCTTCCGCATCCCTCCCTCCCCTGCCCTTGCCCCTCGGCCCGAGCTCTGTAGGCCTTGGACATTCAGATACTTTGCCTATAAACAAATAGACCAGTGCAGCTTGACCACCCGAAGGACCTCTGAGTTCATGCTGGCCGAGCCCTCATGTGACAGCCGGGCCTGCTGGGGACGAACCGAACATCACACGGGCGGCCGCGCGCAGGACTAGAATCCAGGTCCGCTGAGACGAGGGTCAGCACACCGGTCTGCCAGAGGACAGCGGGAGCCGGACCGCTGCCGGGTGCGTGGTGCTTGAATGCCCAGGCCCGCGGCTGAGGGCTGAGCGGCTGGGTGTGGAGGGCCCGGAGAGAGACAGGAAGCCGGGCGTCAGAGTGGTCTAACAGAAAGTGATGTGCGTCGGCATTGTGATGCCATTACGTATCTTCAGACGGCCAGGCTTTTCCAGAGAAAAACAGGGATGCACAAATCCGTGGAGCTGACAGCTGAACGTGTAAAGGTGCTGAGAAATGTCCACGTTGAAAAACGACAATTTTGAGTTTTCATAGTCTAACAGAACGCCGATCTTCCTTGGGGACACTGTTATTCTTATATCTGGAGTTGTCTTGTTGTGCAGGAACTCATACTCGTGCCTGAAAATTAAGTGTTGATACAGCAAAGCTTCAGAAATTCTGTAGAGGTCTTACTTACATAGCATTTCATATTAATTTTATTCAAATACTCCTATGATCATGTCCCCCTTTTTTTTATTAACTGACTATCCAAACAGGCCGTTTCCAAAATCATATATCTCTTTCCTAAAATTTGTCCTAAGAGACATATTTTTAAACTCCATTTGTTTTTGAACAATCTCCTAACCTAAAAAACTTACATAAGCTCCTATTGCATCAAAATTTGTGTAGAAATAGATGTTTTAAAAATTTGGATTTTAAGGATCAGATGTATAAAGCCTTTGCAATGAAGACATTTGAAACAGGCAGCCTCCTGATGTTTCATGTAATAAAATGGGCCTTTTGGGAGAGTCTGCGCACAAGTACTCAGGCACAAATCTCAAACCTTCAGCCTTAGCACTGCCGCTCGGGGGCCTGTCACCGTCCGCTGCGACAACGGCTATGCTCTGTGGCCTGTGTGCTTTGAAAAACTGCTGGAACCGAAACCAGCCACAGGGACTTCCTCCCCCAGCACACTGTCCACAGCCCCGTGGGAGCACTTGGAATAGTCTCCGAGTGTAAGAGCAAGCCAGCCCGTCTCCAGCCTGGTTTGCCTCATCTTCCCCCCAGCTCCTTTACTTAGCTAAGCAGCCACCAGAAGCTTCCCTTCCCTCTACCTTCCTCCCGGCACAGTAGAGGCAAGACTGAAGCAAGAAATACGAGTCAGCTAGGATACCCAACCCTCATCCTCCACTCATAACTCTCTCTCACATGTCTTTCCGAGATGGGACTGCGTGAAACTGCTCTAGCTCGGGGGCTTGGCTTCTGGCCTGCCTTTTTCATGCTGCCTCATGTTCCCATCCTCTTCTGTCTTCTGACCTGCCACCCCTCCCACTATACACAGACCCCTACTCTTCCTTTATCCTCCCAGCGCCTTTCTCTGCCTTTTGTTCTTACCCTTCTAGGAGAGGACACTTTGATTTTGTCTTCAGGCAGAATCCAAATAAAGCATGTGGCTAAGCGCATAGTATTTCTTGTATTCCTCCGACTGGGTCTGAGGTTGGTAGAGTCAGTTCTAGTCCGACTATCTTACAGGGGAAGTTGGTCTTCCCACGTATGTGTGGGCACGGCAGACTGTTTAACCAGGAAGGAGGCTCACAGGCCGAGAATGGACATTGGATCAAACGTTCATAGGGTTCAGCAAGCCAGGGAGGGTCAGAGGCCCCAGAGAGAGGCGCTGGGAAAATGGTGGGCAGTTTTACAATTTTTGAGGTGAAGGGAGGCTGCAACAATGGCTTTCTAAGTCTGACAATGTCCACTGGCCTGGGGGCCTCATGGGATTTTCCCACCTTCTTAGAACCAGTCCACGCGTAGAGGACAGAGTGCTTAGCAGCAGAAGCAAACCAGAATGAGCCATAACCATTAAGCTTCTGCCCACTTACAAAGATGGAATTGGGGCTTCAGATCAAACTTGTATCCATGTAATAACACAAGCTGAACACGAAAAACCAATCACTTAGTGGTGAAGAATGCTGTCTTTGGAGCCAGACTGCCTGGATTTGATTCCAAGCTCTGAAAACCCATGTTGGATGGATTATCCAACTGCTGGGAGGCCTAGATTGCTTATTTTTAAAATGGGATAATAGATTTGAGAAGTAAATAGGATCAAACATCTAAGAGTGGGGAACAGTGCTTGGCACAGAACAAGCTCTTCGTGAATTTTAGCTATTTTTATCTGAAAGAAGAGTACCCAAAGCTGCTCCTTCTCTTCTCATCTGGGCTTTAGGGAAGAGGACTCGAAAAGAACCCTGAAATACCCTCCAACATTTTATGAAACATACTGTGGGCCTTAATTATTGCTACTGAAACCTCCTGATCTGTTCTCGCAAAGCAAATTGTAACGCCGGATGTCCGGGTGATACTTTACCTCGCGGACGCAAATCTGTGCCTCATGCACCAACACAGGCGGTTTGCTCCCAGGTCCTCCTCTTTGGGGACGTCTTCGAAGGCCACGCCCACCGTGTAGTCGGCCCACTCGTCCACCTCCACCTCCCAGTAGTGGCGCCCTCGGACTGGAATTAGATTCCCCATGACGGCGACACACCTGGGGTCGGGAAGTGGGAGCCCATGTGATTTGGGGCGACCGCAGCCTGGCCATGCTGGGCAGTGATGCCAGCTGTTGGGGCCGGCCAGCGGGTGGTCTCTAAACGTGGAGGGAGGGGTTCTGAACGCCTCCCCGGGAAGCGGCCGCCCACAGGCCGGAGACGGGGACTCACGTCACAGAGGCAGACCCAACATGATCTCTACTCTCAAACCCCAAGTTCTTAATTAACTAATTAATTAACTTACGGAAAGGCAGATGGCCGCCTGCACGGCCTCGTTTGGATGTGCCTGGACTCTTGGAAGCCTGACGACCCTAAATTCTCCCACAAACAGACCCTGAGAGCTTGTTCGAAGGTTCTAGCAGGGAAGCACAGCTACTCCTATACCCTTGGCCAAAGAACGGTCCTCCTCTGTCCGGGAAGGCCATCCTCTTGGACCCAGCGTGCAGCTTTGGGAGGGAGACGCGTGGAGCAGCAAGGGTGGAAGGGGAGCCCCGACTAGCGAGCCAGATCAGCCTCATCGACCCTGGCGATCCACGCGGTGACAGAAGTCGCAGCCAGAGACCACCCTCACATCCTCAAATCCCAAGTCCTGAAGGCCGCGCAAAGCTCTGGGAATAACACTGCACATGAAGTCATTCCTTCTCTGTAAAATGAAGCCGTCTCTACTCCAAGCTCCAGACCCACATCTGCAGCCACCTGCTGTCTCATTCGGAATGTCCCAAACGGAAGTTAGACCTTCCTACCCCTCCCACCGCCCAAGCTGTGTGTTTTGCTTGTGGTGGGGAGGGGTACTTAACCCCTTGTGTTTTCTCCCTTTCAGGTAATAGATTCACTATCTACCTAGTGACTCAAGGCAGCACACTAAGACAGGAATAATGTAGTGGTTACAAGCTCAGCGTCAGCTGAATTCTGATCCCAACCCTTACTAGCAGTGTGCCGTTGGGCAAATTCCTTTACTTCTCTGTGCCTCAATCTTCTCGTCTGTCAAATTGGACTGATGACGATTTGGACCTCACAGGCTGTTGTGATGATTCAATGAGATCATCCACGTAAAGCCCTTGGAACGTGTCTGGCACTTGATCAGCACTCCATAGATTACGGCCCCTGACCCTTCCCTCCCCCGCCCGCGCCTTAGCCAGTCGGCCACTCTCCTTGCCGGGGGTGTGGGCTAAGGATCTGCTGAGTCCGTGGGCTCCTCTCACTCGCCCTCTTCCTGCCGATTATGTCAGGGCTTCCACGGCCTCCTCTCTGGTCTCCTTGCCCCCCCCCCCCCAGCCTCTCCCCCACTTCCCCAGCTCACACTGTGATCCTTTTGAAATATAAATCTGATCCTGTCTCTTCCCCTACTTGAATTCTCCATGACCAGAAGGTTGAGGTCCAAACCTGTTTTGCACTAGAACGTGTCCGTCTGTCCCGCCCCGTCTCCCAGCTCCTCCCGTTATGGGCCCTACACCCCCGACGTGCTCAGCTGCTCGTACGTCTCCGAACAGACGGCCTCTCTGGCTCCTGCTGTTTAGACATGTGTAAGGCACTTAATCTGCCTTGTTGGCCTGGAGGACTCCGTTTAGCCTTCCAGCCCTTCCCCCTGCAGGAAGCCTTCCTCCTCAGGGCTCCCACAATGCCTTGTCCATACTTCCACCTTATCTTTCATAGCTGTGTTTTTGACACCCGTGTCTCCCCCACTTGCCAGCCTGAGTCAGGTGGGTGGGGACAATATCTTCGTCTCTGTGCCCCAAGCACCCAGCACGGTGTTTCAGAGGGCAACAGAGACCGGTAACAGGATACTGAACTGGGACGAACTCAGAAAGCCACGAACAGAACAGACGGGGGGCTCTCCCCTGTTTCCAGGTGAGGAGCTAGACCACCAACGCAGGACTCGGTGGCCAAAAACTGTTTTGCAGCTTTCAGTGCAACACCAAAGGGCTGGAGCTGGAGAGGCCTGAGGCTCTGTCTGCCCGGGCAGCTTTCCTGGGGTTCACACGCAGAGCGAGGGAGCACGAGCCTGGTCAGAGGTGGGTGTTTCCAGGCGACCAGGTGTGAATGGAACCCACTACAGGAAAGCTGTCTCCGTGTTGTGCTTGAGAGGATCCTGTCCCAGAGACGGACCACCACAGGGAGGCGACGACCCGGGAGCTGCCCGAGACAGACACGTGCATCACACTGGCGCCAGCCAGGTGCCGTACGGGTGGAAAACAGGACAACGGGCCCTAAATGGAGTCCATCCTGCCAAGCCCCTGTCACTGAACCGAGACAACTCAGTTACAGCTTAGCTCCCTCCGGTCTGGAATCTAAAACCAGTCAACCAGTCATCGTCTGGTGAGCACTAGTGAGGTGACGTGCCCGAGAGGCCCTGCTGTCCCCCGGAGGAACTTAACCTGCCCGACCACCGGCTGCTTTGCCCGCTGTAACGTCCTTGCTCCTGCTCACCCGGCCCCGTAA
>CM052896.1:2997737-3024445 GCA_028534135.1 Potos flavus | reverse complement strand
GACTCACTGTCCACTGCTGTGTCTTAGCCAAGTTCTGTTTTTCTCAAGTTCCTATCCTGTCACTTCTCTTCATCTCAAACCTGGGTTCGGGCGTCACCGTCTCAGCTCAGCACCCTGAGATCAAGACCTGAGCTGACATCAAGAGTCGGAGGCTTAACCGACTGAGCCGCCCAGAGGACCCGTTCATAAATACACTCTTAAAAAACTACACGAACAAACGAATTCAGAGATGGCTGAATAATCAGGGGCTGGCTGTCCCTTTTGCTCCGTTCCCTTTCACTGAAACAGCCAGACTCTGACATTTCAAAACACCAGGTTGACACAGAAAAGGAGGAGGCCCAGCCAAGTAAAGGCAGGCCCCAGGCCGACAGAAGAGAAAAACCTGAGTCCTAATCCCAGCAGAAGCCCGCACCAGCTCTGGGGCTTTCGGTGGCCCCTCGGCTGGTTTTTCCCATCTGTCTGGAAGCAATACGGGGGAATTAATCACACAGCTCTCCTCCCGGCACTGGAAAGGAGGACGAATGACACAGCATCCCTCAGGGAACGATCCCAGGCACAGCTGGGCTTGGGCGCCCTGCTTCTGCTGGGAAAGCAGAGTTAGGGAGGGCTGCGAGCCGTCTCTGCTCGCTCAACATCTGGCCTGGTATGACAGGAGGATGGCAAGCTCAAAGGGCAGGGGGCTGGGCTTGGGGGCGTGGCACCCCCGGGGGCCAGACTGGGCCTAGGAAGAGGCTGAGCAGCCAGGGCCAAGTCGGGCTTGTGGGCGGCCGGGAGACTCTTGGGCGGACACCAGGACCAGGAGACCGGCCACAGCCAACAGCTCCTGCTGGCAATAATGATGCCCTTCCAAAGGTGGCGTGTGGCCTGTGTGAGCGACAAGGTGTCTGGGCCACCCCAGGCCAGGGCGACAAGCCTCTAGCCTACCCGAGGGCATGGAGAAAAACCCGAGTCGTCCCGTGTGCTCTGCCACCAGACTGCTCTGCGACTCGGGCCTCCAGTCCCCTGTCTATAAAATGGGACCCCAGGGCCTTGATGTCCCCGTACCCCTTCCTGGCCTGACTTGCGTACCTGTGGTGTGGACTGTCACGGGGTCGCTCCTGGCACTGGGGCCCCCCACGTTGAGGGCTCGCACGGACATCGTGTAGCTCTGTCTGGGCTGCAGCTGCACCAGGGACTCGCAGCCTGGGATGCCCACCACCGACCTGGGCAGGAGGCAGAGCCGCGGTCACTGCGAGGTGGGGCCAGCCAGCCGGGCGCCAGCGCCAGGCCTCCCCTTCGAAGCTGGGAATTTAAACCCAGCCTCCCACCCCCGTCGTCCGACCACCAGCAGCACAGCCAGGAGCGTCCACTTTCCTCACTCCTTTGTGACTCCCGGTGTGCGTGGCCCTCTTCCCTCCGGGTTCCCCACCCCGGGGGCCTGGGCACCTAGCCCCACGCCTGGCATCTTAATATCAGTGGAGGCAGGCGTGCGGTGGAATGCCGTGTGCCCCCAGCTGTCCGCCAGGGGCTGGCTGAGGACTACCGACCCGAGCCCAGCCCCGGGCCCCTAGCAGGCCTCTGTCTGTGTTAATGAACAAACAGAAGCCCCCTGGACACTGCCCAATTTATTTAAATTCTACCAGATATGAATACGAGCCCACAATGGCCGCTGTCTAGTCCTCCAACTGCTAACCCCACTTCAGTCCAGGGGAAAAGAGAAGCCAGGGGAAAAGCGATGCCCGTTTCCCGATACAATGCCCCCACCCGACGGGGCCTGGCTGTCCGGTCACGGAAGGCTGCAGCTCAGGCCCGAGGGGCACTTCCCCACTTTGTTCAGTAAACATTAACCAAGCACCTTAGGTTCCGGGCGCTGTAGACGGAGGCTCTGGGGGAAACTCACGGAGTCCCTGGCCTCACAGAGCTCACAGTCGGGCTGGGCAGGGAGCCACTCCTCAGGCCACCACTGGAGGCAATGGAAGGCGGTGACCGTGACGTGGTGACGGCGTACTACAGAGTGCCTGATGCCACAAAGGGGACTCCCGAGCTGAGCTCCGAAGAATGACTTGGAAGTCCCTGGATGAAACGGGGACGGGAGTCTCCACAGAAGAGGCGCGTGGCAGGAAGGAGCCCGGGAAGTAGGAGCTAGAATACGAGCGTGTGGCCGGAGCCAGACAGGGAGGAGAAGCTGGTGTGGGATGAGCTCGCAAGAAAGGGCTCGTCTGTGAGAGCATTTTGTCTTTTCTTCAAGATGATTAGGTCTGTACTAGGAGAGCGGGCACTACCCCACATCACCGAGGTCACCGACCCCCCACTGTTCGGGCTGCACCCAGCTGTCAGGAGCTCCTGAACTATCAGCACTGACTCCAAAGGAAATCGGGATAATTCGGGCGGCCAGATCACACTCGCAGGATCTGCGGGCCACTGGGGCAGCCGTCCCCAGCCCTTGCCCACCTGTGAACACCTTCAGCTCCGCCGACCAGGGGTGGACGTGAGCCTCCCACAGCCTCCCACCATGGGCACAGACGTCTCTGTGCGCTCAACTCTAACCTCTTTTGTTTTGCCTCAATATGCTCTCCCTCTCCTTAAATTCCAGCCGGGGGAGTGGGAGGAGGGGGACCTCTCAGTTCCTCCAGCATCTTATGGATTTCTTTGTTTTCTTGTTTTCTATTTGCCCCTACTTGACGGTGAGCTCCATGGGGGAGGGCACTTGTTTGTCTAGTCTCCCCGAGCCCAGGCACAGGACTCGGCACCACTGAGGCCCGCAGTACGTGCCGAATGACTGAACGGTAAATCGTCGTGGGGGTGGAAAGCCAACCCGAGGTTTAAACCATTCATTCACTTGTCATGCACCTTCAGCAGTACCGTTCCAGCAACTTGTTTTTATGATTTTATTTATTTACTTGAGAGAGAAAGAGCATGAGCAGGGGTGGGAGGGGCAAGGGAGAAGCAGACTCCCCGCTGAGCAGGGAGCCCTACGTGGGGCTCGATCCCAGGATCCCGGGATCACGACCTGAGCTGAAGGCAGACGCTTAACCGGCTGAGCCCCCCAGACGCCCCTACGTTCCAGCAACTTCTCATGAAAATGAAGCAGCCCCAGATTAAGATTCCCATGTGTCCCAAACTGACCTTCCCTCCAGACCCCATGTACTTCCTGGGCTGTGTCACCGTGTCAGGCGTCAAGGCCTGTTGTGCCCAGCAAAGGCCCCCCGGGACTCACTCGGTTACGCCCGACGCTCCGGGGGTCTCTGCCTGCGTCAGCTCCACCGTGTACGAGTCCACGGGATTCAGGTTTCCAGACTCCCAGCTGATGAGCGCAGCCTCCTCGCAGCTCCGTATCTCTTCGCTTTTTATGACGGGCGGGGAAGGTGCTGGGTGCGGGACAAAGGGAGGGATGAGCGGCCATTCTGCTCACATGCAGCCGGTGGGCCTGCAGCCTGGCCAGACGGCATGAGCACGGTCCTTGCACAAAAGAGATTCAGTGCAAGAAAAAGCAAACCAGGTGCAACAGACGGAGAAGCTGTGGCCCCCCCGCCTCTCTGACCCCCCGCCTCCCCGCCGAATTCATGTGTTGAAACCTATTCCCCAGAGTGATGGTCTGCGGGGTCTCCGGGAGACGAGGAGGAGGACGTTTCTTATAAAAGAGAACCCAAAGAGCTCCATGGCCCCTTTCTGCCGTGTGAGGACACAGCCGGGCCAGAGCCCGCCATCTCTGGACCAGGAAGGCTTCTGGGCAGACACAGAACATGCCGGCTCCGTGATCTTGGACCTTCCAGCCTCCGCAGCTGTTGAGCAGTAATGTCTGTTGTTTACGAGCCCCTCGGTCTGGGCGCTTCTGTCGTGGCCGCCCAGACAGGCCGAGACGCGGGGCATCCCTTTCCCACGTTGCAGGAGCGGAAGGGGGTTGGAAGGTTCTATGTCGCTGTGATTGCTTTTTGGTATTTTGAGACCAACTCTGAGCAAATGGCCCTTCCACACTACAAATTTGGTGCAGTCAGTGCAAGAAAAACACACAGGTATTCCTGCCCTGCCAAACGGAGTCGTGGGCCCTGCCTCATCTAGACAGCCGGGACTCCCGCGTCCCCCGGGGTCAGGGTCCTGCTCCAGGCACAAGGGGGCCCCGTTACCTGTCATGTACACCGCATGCTCACTGGCGGGGCTGGGGCCGGCCCTGTTCCGAGCTGTGACCCAAAATTCATACTGGGTGTTTGGCACAAGGTTTGTCACTGAGCAGTATGTTTCCTTGACAGTCATTGTAAACACTGAAAAGAAAAAAAAGACAAGAATTCAACTCTAAAATTGGCCAAGTGGCTCCAAATTAGTTGTGCTAAATCTCCCTCTAGTGGATTACAGAATTGGCCCCAAATTCCTCCCATCCCTGTGTGTGCACTCCTCTGCAATGTTGTTCGGTTTTAACTGCCATCCCTTGATGGGTTCAGCCATGGGACTTGCTACGGCCAGTGGGACAGCAGCAAGCAGGATGCTGCCAGAGGCTCGGGACATGCCAGAGAATGGGGGCTTGTCTTCTTGCTGCTGGGAACACGTCCGTTTCTGCGTGAACAAGCCCGAGCCAGCCTCTGGAACGATGAGACCGGGTGCCATCCAAGTCACCCCATCCATCCCAGCCGTGTCCCCAGATCTGTAAGGGAGGCCATCCCAGACCATCCGGCTCTACCCAAGCTGGCCCAGAGCAGAAGAATATCCAGCCAACTCACAGAATTATAAAGAATAATGAGTGTTTGTCATTTTAAGCAACAGGCTGCGTATATATGCGTGTAGGGTTACACAGCAAAAGCTACCTGATACACCTCCAATCCTCCCCAGACTCTTGGAAGGCCGTGATAACTCATGAATCCACCCTCTGAAATCAGTTCCTTTATTACAAAGTGGTCCGTTTAAAAGATCTTCAGAGATTGCCAGGAACAGCCCCCATACACGGGCTCCCTCTGTGCGTCTGGCAGGAGTACCAATAGGGTGGATTCACGACAAGAGCTGGGCTTAAACCAGGTCTGGCTTCTCAGTCCCTGATCTCCCTTCTAAAGTCTTCCTCTTTCCCTGCTGCGCCCTCTCTTTAGTCTTTGCTCAGACCACCCTCACCGTCTGCTGCCCTCATTCTCACCTCCCTCAGCATCACTTAAGCTTCCTTTTAAGAATTCCCCTTCCTGGTATGATGCTAAGTGAAATAAGTCAGTCAGAGAAAGACAATTGTATGATCTCACTCATATGTGAAATTTAAGAAACAAAACAGAGGATCATAGGGGAAGAGAGCGAAAAATAAAACAAGATGAAATCAGAGAGGGAGACAGACTATGGGAGATTCTTCACTCTAGGAAACACACCGAGGGTTGCGGGAGGGGTGGGGGTAGGGGACGGGGTAACTGGGTGATGGGCATTGAGGGCACGCGGTGGAATGGGCACTGGGTGTTACACGCAACTGATCAAACACTGCGCTCTGCCTCTGGAACTAATAATACACTCTATGTTAATTAATTGAATTTAAATTAAAAAAAAAATTCCCTTTGCTTCCTGGTCCCTGGGCAGAAAACCCGTCCTCGATTTCAGCACCTAGAACCCTCCGCCTGCCTGGCCTGTGCAGGGAGCCTGCGGATTCTTGTCCTGATTCTGCCATCACCCAGTATGTCCCCAGGGACAGCTCGTTTCTCCCGGGGTCTCAGTCTCCATCCATGAAGTGGAAATCCCCAAGGCCCTCTCCCCCAACCTCGCTCTGCCTCCAGGCACACAGGATAGGCCCTGCCAGGCTAGCCGTGGCCCCCCGATTCCCCCAGGGGCTCAGCTGGGGCTCCCCTACTGTCTGACCCTCTCTTCTCAACAGTAAATGGCTTATCTGTTACGTGGGGCGGGGGGAGGCAGCTACCCCAGGCTGAGCCCCGCACCAGCCAGCTCCATTTCCCCGGGAAGAGGGTGGGCTGCCCACTGTGCAGGCTGGGGTCCGTTCCCAGGAGCTCGCTCAGTCTGGGAACATGGGTCTGAGCAGCATGGCCCCCTCGCCCCTCACAGGGGTCTGCGGGCTACCCTTCCCGTCTCTACCAACACAGGGTTGCTCTGAAAAGAGCCAGCCTCCCCTCCCCTCACACGCTAGGCCCATTAGAACCCCGACAGCCCAGCTGGGCTCCTCCGGGAAGGGTGCCCCACCCTTCCTGCACATAGTGCAGCCAGGGAGTCATCCCAAGGGCAACTCTGACCTGACAGCTCTGTCCACACTCCACACACCCTAGCCTGGCCTTGTGACTCGCCCCAGCCAACTTGCCTTTCTCGCCCTTTCTGCCACGCTCACCTGCCTGCATCCCGTTCCCTAGGTAGCTCCTAGATCACGACAGCTCCAAGGAGCTGGATGCGTAGACTGACCCCACCTCTGCCCTTCTGACTGCGAGGAAGGCAGGGCCCTGGCGTCTGAGGGCCCTTGGCCATTGCAGAGCACGAGCCTCACCGGCTTGGTCCCTCCCGGGCGCGTTGTCCTGCACCGGCCGGCAGGAGAGCTGATAGCTCTCCACGGTGTCATCCGAGTACAAGCTCCAGCACACGCGGACGGATGACCCCGTGGCGGAGTTGGGGGCCTGTGGGTTTATCACTGGAGCAGAAGGAGCTAGACAAGGACAAGGGAGAGAAACAAACAAGTGAGGAGCCTTACGCAGACGTGGGAGGGGAGTGGCCCCGGGTCATAGGACTACTGGTCCCCTGACCGATCTATGGGCTTTGGAAGTGGAAGCAGCGCCCAGACTGGACAAGGTCAGGAAGGCCAAACCTCCCAACCTGGAACCTACGAGCAACAACCAGCATGTCCGTTCCTGCTCTGACAAACCCACACAAGCCTGGGGCGGAGGGGTCTGTGACAGGGACTCGGGCTGGGCTGTGGTTCCACACCTGCCCTGGGTATGGGTCCTTTGACCCCTTCCACATCATCCAAAGAAGCAAGACAGCCAGAACCACAGTGGTGTGGCCGCAGCCCTGAAGTGAGCCAAGGAGGGACAGAGGCCCTTCAACAGGGAAGCTCTGCTTTCTTTGGGGACCCGTCCAACAGCCACGTCTTTGTTATAATGATGGAAGACTGGGTTGGGCGCCATTGTGCTTTGGAGAACCATCGTCTTTAGAATCCATCTACTGAGTCAATTTGTTTGTTCTCTGTAGGTTAGTACTTCTGCCTCCCTACTCCCCAGACTTACACATAACTAGGAAACACTCTTGGTTTTTCCTCCATGATTCTTCTCCCATGGCAGCCCCTCCCTCCAACCCAGGCTTGGTACAACAACCTTCGCCTCTGATTTTGACATTGCTCCATCCAGGTAAGAGCACGACCAAACTCCAAGGAGTTCACTTGGCCACCCCTCAGCCTTTCCTCTCTGGTCAGGGCCTGGAAGGTCCTAGCATGACAAAGGAGGGGAGGAAAGAAAGAACCCGTATCCCCAGCTGCCAAAGTCCAGGAGGGACAGCAGGGGGCCTTCTGTACCCTGCAAGGAACAGCCCCGCAGCAAGATGAGCAGGAGCTGCAGTGAGAAGAGGGATGGCCCGGGGGCTGGGAACCCGCTCAGGAGGCTGCAGATGCAGGCAGGAGGGGGACGGTCTGCATGGGACCCGGACTTAGGGGGGTGAGGTGTCCATGTGCCTCAAGCATTGACTTGGGTGATAGTGCCTTTCCTTCCAAATGCTGGGGCCTGATTATTTGGGCAGCACCATCCCTAGAAGGGATCATCCGACGGACATCATAGCTCAGTGAAATCACCCCTTGAGCAGTGAGTCTAAGAATGGCCTCCAAGATTTATAATCAAGGATGTCCATTACAGTGTGGTCTCTAATGGGGAAAAACCTAGAAACATCCCAGCATCCAATCTAGTTGAGGATTCAGTAAACAAATGAAGGTACATACCCCTTAAAAAGATGTTATAGGAGAACTTATTAGTGCAAGAAAATATTAACCATAATTGTTTTGATAAAAAAAAAGGTCACAAAAGAGAATAATTCCCTTATTTCAAAAATTCATGTAAAGGAAAAACCTAAAATGATACATACAACACTTTACAGCGTAGTTAGGCATTGGTGAAAAAGAGAAGGTGAGCAGTCAAAACAAAAAAACTGAATTACAGTATTATTCTTAGAAATAAGTAATCACGATAATATGTTTAAGAGCTACCTGGTACCATGTGGTGTACTCCGCACATATCACCTCACGCAGTCGTCACCAGAGCCCCAGGGAGCATTATGATGTCCATTTCGCGGACAAGGAAACCAAGACTCAGAGAAGGTAGGTAAGTTGCCCAGAGACACACAGCCTTGGGATTCTCACCTGCTCAGGGGATCCCAAAGCTTGTCTTCCAGCCGCTGTGCTAGTTAAGTAAATAAAATTCAGGCTACTTACTTGGAGTAACTCAGGCAGGCAGAGAGTCTGGGACCATAGAGAAAAAGTATTCCAAGGCTGCCCAGGGCCTGATGTTAGCTCCCCGGAAAGTGAGGGAGCACTTACCCCGGGGGAGGTCAGCCTCTGTTCTCCTCCTTACGAGCCATAAAGACGTGAAATTAGAATGGAAGAATACTTGTTTCGAAATCTTGATTGTTTTTAGCCGTCAAAAGAGTCCGACTCAAAGCTGCGGGAAGCGGAGCTTTCGGGGGAGGCGCGCACGGACGGGGGAAACGCGCACCTGGGAGGGTGTTAAGGGAGCACATGAGCTGCTCCACGTCAGAGAAGTCCAGCGTCTGCTCTTCCAAGTCAGGCTGCGTAGAGATCTCCACGTCTGTGTCTGTATTCAAGAACTTCCCGAGTCTGCTGGAACGCATGAGAACGAAGGGGCAGAGCCCTGAGGGCGTGTCCGAGGCACCGGGTCACCAGTGACACACGGGAAGGGCCTCTGCGGAATTCTTCCTTCTTTATTTTACAGGATGCTGGCTGCCTTCTGCCCTCGGCTTTGGCGACTGACCCAGGGGTCTCAGGGGGGCCTCCAGGGGAGGGGAGGGGAGAGGAGGGGCGCGGGGCCCCTCTGGGCGCACGCGCAGGTGCTGACCCGGAAGCCTCCAGCCTCACGCGCCGCGAGGTTCCTCTGGGCGCACGCGCAGGTGCTGACCCGGAAGCCTCCAGCCCCACACGCCGGGAGGCTCCTCTGGGCGCACGCGCAGGTGCTGACCTGGAAGCCTCCAGCCCCACACGCCGCCCCCGGCCCCAGGATGTACAGACTTCTGTGTCTTCTCCACCGGCCAAGCGGCTCAACCTGCTGCCGGCGGATGGGGGCGCGAAGCGCTCCTGCCTCCGGGCCGTCATGGGCTTTGTGAGGGGCAGGGGCACAATCTGAACACAGGTCTGTCCTTTGCCAGAGCCTCGCCTCTCAACCCTTATGTTATCACACTTCACCGTTCATGCTGCTTTACAGACGGGGTCTCATCTAATTCCCATAAAACTGTTCCTGTCTGCAGATAAGGAAGGCGGGTCCCGGGCTGGCTGGACTCGCCCGGGGTCCTGGGTGGAGCAGGACTGGAACTCCTGTCTGACTCCGAGACGTGCGTACTTTCTGCGGTGTGCAGCCTGGGTCCCGGCACCGCGGGGGGATGCTGGGGATACTGGACCCTGGCTCCTCCTGGTGAAAGGAGGGGCTCAGGGAGGAGACTCGACCGCGGGCTTGCTGGCTGGGCCTGGCCATCTGCTCCCTTCCAGCTCTGGGGTCCTGAGATTCAGAGCTAGCGGGTCCTTGTGACCCCATCCTCCCTCCAAAGCCAGTGCTATTTGACCTTGGGGCAGAAACTGGGACCATACACCCAAGGGGAACTGAGTCTATCTGGATAACCAGACGAGACAGGAACAGAAGAAGAAAATATGTTTTGGAACAAAAGTATTACCTGTCAGCCATGGCCACGGCGTCCTACAAAGGAGGAAGAGAAGGAGAAAATATCAAACTGATTTTGGAAATAAATTTCTTTTTCGAACTATATAATGATATAAACATTTTGAAACTTGGAATTGAGAAAAAAGAAAAGCGGCAGTCATACCCCCCACTCCAAAGAGACCACCACCCCGCCGAGGCCGCGCTCTGGCTCCGAATTACTGCTGTTCCCCAGGAGGCCGAGTGAGCGCTGCACCCCCTCCCCCGGCCCCCCAGCCCCCCAGCCCTCTGGCAGATGCTCTCTTCTGCTCCGCCAATTTAAGTCCCCGTGACAGTTCACTGAAGGGGATCCCCATTGTTTACGTAGCCATGCTTCCATCCCATGGAGGGAAGGGGTCAGCCATGTACGAGTCTGCTCGGCCTCTCACAGCAGAGCTGTGCAGAGACGTGGGTGACCGCCCCGCCATTGTGAACATCCGGGACCCAAACGAGGCTGGCCACAGCAGTCAACGCCTCCAGGCAGAGAGGGGACACTCTAACCCGCCCCAGCCATACTGACACTCATTCCTGATCTCACGTCACCTCATGACTGACCTTGATGAAGTTAACCTTCTCCTCATGGCACATCTCCTCTATGGTTTCCATGAGTTCCTTACAGGTGTCGAGGTTTTCCCCACAGCTGACCAGCTGTCCATACAAGGCTTCCAACTTGGCTTTCTTTTTCTCCCCCAGAACTTGTATTTTTTCTTCATATTTTTGAGCGAGTGTTTCCAAGATCTCGTTGTAACGTGACTCAAAGTTTTGTTCTTGTCTTCCGAAGTTCTCCTGCAAGATGGGTGGGCCTCAGCCATCATCTCAGTGGATGTGGTGTGCTGGCTACAGGGCCACTGGGGGGACGGAAATGCACCCCCCCAGAGGTGTTTCAGTCCCCTCCCCCGGTCTGATCATCTCTGGCCAGGGGGCTGGGGCGGGCGCCGCCGGAGCTAGGACCAGGAGTCTGCGGCTAGAACCCCGGGCGGCATCTCGCACCCCTCCCCCTGAGCCCTCAACCCAAGCCGCCCCCGCTCCACTGTGGCCACTGCATCCTTGGACCTTAACACAGAGATGTCTGTCCCGGGATGTGCCCTCCTAGCTCTCCCTCCTGAGCCCCCAACATCTCACCACAGTCACCTCCTCTCCCTGATGCTCTTATCCCACAAGCGCCAGGATCACACAGACCCTCACGTCAACTAAGAGAACGACGACAGGGAAGGGGAGGAAGGGCTGTGGCCAGGCGGCACTGCCTGGTAGGTGAGGAAGCGCAGGAGGGCAGAGGGCGGCTCGGGCAGTACTTAGTCCTGGGGCACAGCACAGGGGTCACGTTCACGCAAGCCTGCCAACCGCTGGTCCTCCCGCTCGGGCTGGAAGGCCAAGCGAGCTCTGCGGGTTCTGGCTGACACCAGCCTCACCAGACACCAGAGACGTTTCCCAAGAAGAGGCTCTTAGGACTGACTCAGGGACTATTGGCCGAGCATCTGCTAGGAGCACAGGACTTGCTCACAATGGCACCGGTGCTGGTGTCAGAAACTGTGTAAAACAGGGGTCCTCACTGGGGGTGACTGGCTTTGATCGGAGAGCGAGCTGCAGGTGCCGTGTAGGGAGTGTAGGGAGTTCAGTCCCGGGGGTCGCGCACTCCTCCCTCCCACCACGACCTTACGCTGCAGCCTTCCCCGTGCCCTGTGTAGGGGATGAGTGCAACAGTCCTCTTCCCTCTTAAGCGCGGGGGTGAAGAAGCTCCAGCTTCTCGGGAGAGGGGCTTGGGGCTTAGCTAATTCACACGAGGTGCTCGGTGGATACCGTCCGAGGCTGTGTTAGGGACAGAAGCAGGGCATGGGCAGGAAGAGAAGGGGGGTGGAGAGTCTCCTCTCACTCGTGGGGCCCCTTCCCTGGCTGGTGAGGCTGGGTGCTGGCCTCCCTGTGGTGTGTTATGTACCTAATAGGCTCACGCAGGGGACTGTGACAGGTTTGGTGGCAGGGAGAGATGTGTATTCATCTTACGAGACGCAGATAACAGCTGGGGAGGTGAACAAGGAGGGATGGGTGTCTTGCAATGCCGGGTCAAGGCTGGGCCATGGAAGAGCCCCACGTCCAGCAGGGCTGAGGCTAGACGACGGAGAGCTCCGGGTTCAGGAGGGAAGGCGGACAGGGAAGCGGTTCCGTGAGGTACATCCCCAGGGCGCCCTGGGAGGGCAGGGCAGCAAGCGGGGGCCGATTCTCTGTGGCACACCCCGCAGCCTGTGGCAGACGTGTGCCGGAGACGGGTTCCCCTCGCCCGCTCTTACCTCCACCGTGATGAAAACCTCCTCCAAGTGAGTTGCAAAATTCTCCATCTCGAGAATCTGCTTTTCCAATTTGAACATGTTTTTGTGAATTTCGTCCTAGCAAACAGAGGATGGCAAGGAGCCGTTAGCGCTCTCGTCTCGCTTCCGTTCGGCCCCTGCCTGCCCCCTCGGGGTGCGCAGGCCCTCGCCACGGAACCGGAACCGCCGAGGCCACCGCTTACCTTGGCGCTCTCCAGGGCCTTGCCGAGGGCCGTCACCTCGTGCTCCCCATGCTCCTCCGAAACCTCCAGCGCCCTCACCGGAGCCTTGCAGGTGACGCAGAAGACCAGGGCGGCTTCGTCCTCGTCCTCCTCCTCGGGGATGACGTAGCACTCGTACTCCTCGCTGGCGCGGCCGGGCGCGTACCTGTAGGCCTCTCGCAGGTCCCGGCCGGCGCCCGCGGCGCCCCAGCCCGCGCGCCCGCGCTCCCCGGCCTCGGGCCCCCGGCGCCAGTCCCTCTGCGCCCCGTGCCCCTCCGTGTGGGGCGCGCTGCCGTCCGCGAGCCCGGCGCCCCACTCGCGCGCACCCCCGAGCGCGTACAGGTGCACCAGCTCGTCCACCTCCTCCTCCGGGTCTCTCGGGGCCCTCCCGGGGGCCGCCGCCGCGGGCTCGCCGGCCATCTCGGCGTAGACCGCCCTTCCCGTCCGCGTGGCTACTTCCGGGAAGGGGCGCCGCGGGTCTTCGCAGTCCTACAGCGCCGTGGGGTAGAAGTGGAGGTCCGGGGGGGCCCCCGCAGCCTCCTCGTCCACGGCGCCCCTGCACCGGCGGGGCTCCTCTCGCGGGCTCCTAGGACGCGGGGAGAGAGGGAGGAACCCCGCTGATGAGAAGGCCATCCAGGGAAATGGTCATTCGGTTGGGCTCCCCTCCCTCACAATTTTTAAAACATTGTCTGAGCAGCTCAGCTGTGGTTTTACTTTGAACCATCTACCAACGAAGAAGAGTGGTTTACTTTCTCCGGGAAGGAGGGGGTTTCTAAGCTTAAAGGGGACCAGAAATCACCAGAGAAATGTCAGTAGGTCCCTCATCATTAAAACAAACACAGGCCAAATAATGGGAAGTGTCTCAAGCAAGTATTACTAAACAAAAGTATAAATTAGTGGGAAAAAATTAAGATCTTAATAAATTAGTGTGCAAGGACAATTCACAAAGTAATCACTTGTGCAAAAACATTGGGGAAATGGTCCACCCTTATGAGTGACAGAGAACAAATAAGAAAGATGCCATTTTGCCTTTCCAGTAAGCAAATATTTGAAAATATACAAGGGTTCCCCCAGGCTGGGTAGGGCCAGCGAAGTGAGGACTCAACATTCTGTGGGTTGGAAGCCACACTAGCCCCGCCTTTCTGGAGGGCAAACCAGGTAACATGGATCAGGAGCTTTAAAAATGTTCCCACTCTTTGAGCTAGTAATCCTCATCAGGATCCTGAGGGAAATACCCAATACAGGGGGAAAATGTTTCTATATAAAAACACCCACCACAAATTTTTTTAGAGGGGAGGGGCAGAGGGAGAGGGCGAGAAAGAATCTTAAGCAGGCCCCACGCCCAGCACAGAGCCCAACACAGACCTCAATCTCCCGACCCTGAGATTGTGACCTGACCCAAAATCAAGAGTCGGACACTCAACGGATTGAGCCACCCAGGCGTCCACAAAAATTTTTATGACAGAAAAAAGAGAAAAAAAAAGTAAAGCCCCAGTGATTAGGAGAATGATTAGCTAAACTAAGATATGCATACTCTATAGAATATAATGCAGACTTTAAAATATTAGCAAGAGCAAACAATAACTTGGAAAAGACTTACAGTATGCTATTAAGTAAAATAAACAGAATACTCATTATACAGAGATTACGACGTTTACTCTTTAATGGCGGTATGTAAAATCTAGAAAGAAATAGTAAATGGTGCAAGTAGTAAATACGACATAAGGAGCGGCTTCTACCGACTGAGCACTTGCTGTGTGCTTTTTCTGGGCTCGGCAGTTTATAGGCATGCCCCTGTGTGATAGGCCCCACAATTATCCCCATTTTACGGATGACAAGACTGTGGCTCAGACCGGCTATCTGGAGAAGGTCCTGCGGCGAGGAAGTTGCTGAGCTGAGATTTGAACCTTAGTCTGTGGGGCGGCCCTGAGACCGTGCCTGACGGAAGTCAGGGGGCAGGTGGCTGGGTGTTCAGCTGCGCTCTGAAAACATCATCTCCCTGCACAGAAACATCATCTCCCTGCACAGAAGACACACTTCGGCAGGGACACTAAGGCAGATCCGTTTCTGTTTGATGCGAAACTCCTCTGATGGCAGATTTTGGCCGCAGGACTCCCTGACAGCCTTGCCAAACCTTTCTTAGGGTGCAAGGCAGACTGGGGTGACGGCTCCAAACCGTCCTTCCCTCCCTCCCTCGGGGCTGGGCTTGCATCATGGGCTGACGGCTCTCTCGGCCTTTCCTGTCTCCCTCCCCATTTCATCCCAGACACGGGCCTCCCCTACCAACATCCTTGTGTATCGAATCCCATCTGCTTCTTGGAGGACCGGGCTTACACAGTCTGTTGGACTCCACAGTCCCTGCTTTCTTCCCGGCGCATAACTGCCATTATGTTAGATTACTCTTTATAATAGTTTTACTGACACAGAATTCACATACCATACAATTCCCCTGTCGGAAGTGTATACTTCAAGGGTTTTTGGTATATTCGCGAAAACGAGCACCAATTACCACAGTCCATCTTAGACCATTTTCATCCCCTCACAAAGAAACACTATACTCTTTAGCTATCACCACCCACACCCCCTCATTTCCACCAGCCCTAAACAACCGCTAATCTACTTTCTGTCTCTATTGATTTATAAATGGAATCACATACTGGATTCATATAATGGAATCATATAAATGGGATATAATATACTGTCCTTTGTGTGACTGGTTTCGTTCATAAGATAATGTTTTCAAGATTCACCCATGTTATAGCGCGTGCCAGTACTCACTGCTTTTTAGAGCTAGATAATGTTCTATTGTATGGGTATATTGTGTTTTATTTATCCATTTATCAGCTTATTTGCACATTTGCCTTCTTAAAAGATTTATTTATTTGAGAGAGAGAGAGGGAGAAGAGAGGAGCACACAAGTGGGGAGAGGGGCAGAGGGAGAGAATCTTCAAGGAGACTCCTCACTGAGTGCGGAGCCCAATGTGGGGCTCGATCTCGCGACCCTGAGATCGTGACCTGAGCCAAAAGCAAGAGAGTGTGTGGCAGGAAGAGGCAGAAGGAGAGAGAAACTTAAGCAGACTCCCCGCTGAGCGCAGAGCCCAATTCGGGGCTCGATCTCGCCACCCTGAAATCATGATCTGAGCCGAAACCAAGAGTTGGCTTTTCAATCAATGGCACCGCCCAGGCGCCCCTGTATGTTTCCCTTTCCATTTGGGTTGTTTTCACCTTTTGACTACTACAAGTTATGCTGCTAAGATGTTTGTGTACAAGTTTCTGTATGGCTATATGTTTTCATCTCTCTTGGGTAAATACCCAGAAGTGGGGTTGCTGGATCATAGGGTAACCCTACGTTTAACTGTCTGAGGAACTACCTGCCGTTTTCCAAAGTGGCTGCGCCATCTTACATTCCTACGAGCAGTGTATGAAGGTTCTGATTCCACCACACCCCTATCAACACTTGCTATTATCTGATTTTTTGATTATAGCCATCCTGGAGGGTGTGAAATAGTATGTTCCTCAGATTTTGATTTGGATCTCCCTGATGAATATTGATGTCAGGTATTTTTTCATGTGTTTATTGGCCATTTGTATATCTTCTTTGGAGAAATGCCTATTCAAATAGTCTGCCCATTTTTAAATGCGTTATTGGTAAGATTTCTTTACATATTCTTGAGACCAGTCCATTATCAGATACATAATTTGCAAATATTTTCTCCCATCTTGTAGGTTGTCTTTCCACTTTATTATTATTATTTTTTGAAGATTTTATTTATCTGACAGAGAGAGAGAGAGCACAAGCCGGTGGAACAGCAGGCAGAGGGAAAGGGAGAAGCAAGGTCCCCGTTGACCAGAGAGCCCGATGTGGGGCTTGATCCCAGGACCCCAGGATCATGATCTGAGCCAAAGGCAAATGCTTAACCAACTGAGCCACCCACAAGCCTCCGTTTTTAAATTTTTTTTTAAAAATATTTAAGTAGGTTCCACACTCAATGTGGGGCTCAAACTCATGATGCTGAGATCAAGAATCACACACTCTACCAAATGAGCCAGCCAGGCACTCCCCTCATTATTGATGGTGTCCTTTGAAGCACAAAAATTTTAATTTTGATGAAGTCTACTTTATTTTTTCTTTTGCTACTTGTGCTTTTGGTGTCCTATCTAAGAACTTGCTGCCAACTCTGAGGTTAAGCCAACCTCGCACTCCTGGGATAAATTCCATTTGGTCATGGTGTTTAATTTGTTTAATAAATATTACTGGAATCAGTGTGCCGGTATTTTTTGAGGAATTCTGCATTCATATTTCTAAGAAATATTAGCCTGTAGTTTTCTTTTCTTGTAATGTCTTTGTCTGGTTTTGGTGTCAGGGAGATACTGGCCTCATAGAGTAAGTTGGGAAATATTCCTTCTCTTTATTTTTTTGGAAGAACTTGGGAAGACTTGGCATTAAGTCTTCTTTAAATGTTTGGTAACTCACTAGTGAAGCTGTCTGGGCTTTTCTTTGTGAAAATTTTTTCCTTATTATTAATTCAGTCTGTTTTATATATGCCTATTCACGTTGTCAATTTCTTCTTGAGTCTTTAGGTGGTTTGTGGTCTTTCCAAGAATTTGTTCATTTCATTTATCTAATTTATTGGAAAACAATTGTTCATGGTATTCTTTTTAATTATTTTTATTTCTATAAATTTAGTAATAATGTCCCCACTTTCATTTCTGATTCTAATGATGTGAGTTTTCTCTTTTTTTCTCTTGGTCAGGCTAAGTAAAACCTTGTCAGCTTTGCTGCTCTCTTTAAGGAAGCAGCTTTTGGTATTCTTGGATTTTTCTCTTTTGTTTTTCTTTTTTTTTTTTTTCTCTTTTGTTTTTCTATTCCCTTCCTCATTAGTTTTCATTATAATGTTTAATGTTTCCTTCTTTCTACTTGCTTTGCTCAGTTTGCTGTTCTTTTTTCACCGTTTTAAAGTGGCAGGTTACATTGTTGTTGATTTAAGATCTTCTTTTTAAATACAGGCATTTATATCTATAAATTTCCCTCTAAGCACCACTTTTGCCACATCTCAATAATGTGGCAAAATCTTTTGGTATGTTTTATCTTTATTTTTATTCATCTTGAACTATTTTCTAATTTCCCCTTTGCTTTCTTCTTTGATATGTTAGTTATTTAGGAGTGTATTTTTAATTTCCACATATTTGTGACTTCCCAAATTTCTCTGTTATTGACTTCTGTTATTGACGTCTGTGGTCAGAAAACATATTTTTGTATTATTTCTATCCTGTTAAATTTATGGATGTTTGTTTTAGCATTTGATTTATCCTGGAGGATGTTCTATATGCCTTGAGAAGCATGTGTATTCTGCTGATGTTGGGTGGAGTGTTCTCTAGATGTTTGTGAAGTCCAGCTGGTTTATAGTATTGAGTCCCCTATTTCCTTATTGATTTTCTTCTTAGTTGTTCTGTTACCAAAAGTGGAGTACTGAGGTCTCCAACTGGTAGTCTCTTGTCTCTTTCTCCATGTATGTCACTTTTTGCTTCATGAATTTTGGTGCCCTGTTGTTAGGTGCATATACATTTATTTTTTTTTTTTTTTAAGATTCATTTATTTATCTTAGAGAGAGAGAGGTGGGGGAGAGGAGCAGACTGTGCTGAGCACGGAGCCCGACATGGGGCTCGATCTCACGACTCTGAGATCATGACCTGAGCTGAAACCAAGAGTCAGATGCTCAACCACCCATGGCACCCAGGCGCCCTGCATGTACATTTATAACTGTCATATATTCTTGATGGATTGGCCCCTTTTATCATAATAAAATGCTCCTCTTTATCTCTAGTAACATTGATACCAGTAGTTCAAATCGTCCTTCCACTTAGCCCACTGGAGGTTATTATTTATGTTTTTAAAGATTTATCTATTTATAAGAGAGAGAGCGAGTGAGCGAGAGAGCGAGTGCCTGAGAATTGGGGGAGGGGCAGAGGGAGAGAGAGAGAATCCCAAGCAGGCTCATGGGGGCTCAACCCCAGGACCCTGAGATCATGACCTGAGCCAAAACCAAAAGTTGAACACTCGACAAACTGAGTCACCCAGACGCTGCCCACTGGAGGTTTTTAAATTCCAAGGCCATGAAACCTTACAGGGTAATGTAATATTCAGAAATTGAGAGGTGTAGTTTTACTTTTGTAACAAAGAGAAGAAGGGATATTGTGAGCACAGAACCTGCATGAAGCCTCAACTGCTGGCCCATTTCAAGAGAGAGCAGCTCTAGGTAAGATTAAGTATTATTTTAAGCATCTGGAATCTAATACTCTTAAAATTATCCCTGTCCACGTATCCCTCCGAAAGTCTTTATGTACAGATGTTGTAGTCTGAAGATCGATGGTGTAAACACTACCCCTTGAAGGAACCCAAATGTGAAAAAAGGAGTGGGAGGGAATGGGAGCAGAAGGGGATGGCCAGGTGCAGAAAAGGAACAGTGTATTATTTGCTGCATAACAAATAAAAACTATTTATCATCTTGCATGGCTTGCACGATCAGGAGAGCAGCTAAGGGATGGATAAGAAACATTTTTTGTAAGCTAAGTAGTTTCCAATTCTTTGCTTTCAACAAAACTGAAGGAGGATCTAATCAAGTGTCAGCTGACATATGACTAAAAGTGATTTTTCATAATAGATCACTATGTAACTTTTGGCATAGAGTTGAATGATATTGCTATAATAATATAATTCATAATATATATAATAATTCACACATGAAAACATGAATTAACTTTTTTTAAAAAAATAAATGCCCCATCCAGCTCATCAAGAGATGCATTTCCATTTCACTTTTGTTTTGTTTAATATTTATCAAAATTAGTAACGTATGTTGTTTTGCTCACATGTGACTACAAATTGTATTGATAAATTAATCCAGAAAAAAAAGGGGGTTACTATTTAGAGCCTTATGGTTCCAAGAAAATAAAAGATTTAAATCGCATGCATATATGTGTGGTTTTTTTGTAGAGAAGTCGCATAGATGATCAATAAAAGACTTTCTAAGTATAGAAAAACAATACATTAGGACAAAACTCTAAAACTTCTCTTCTGAAAAGTTAAATGTAAACACAAGCTCAAGGAAATGTAATGTAAACACAAGCTCAAAGAACAAGGTAATATTTCTAATGTTATAAAAGAGGTTTTTTAAGATTTACATATTTGAGAGAGAGAGAGAGCAATGAGTGGGAGGGACAGAGGGAGAGGGAGAGAGAATCCTAAGCAGACTCCATGCTGAGCGTGGACTCCAATGAGGGGCTCGATTTCACGACTCTGAGATGACAACTTTCGCTGAACCGGGAGTTGTATGCTCAACTGATGGAGCCACCCAGGCACCCCATGAGAGCTTTTGCTGCATTTTTTAGCATACTTGATGAAGGGCATCAAATTGCAATAGTATTTAAGAGTCCAATAAATAAATTTAAAAGTTATAAAATAGTTTCATTTGGAAATGTAAACATTTATAGCATGCCAGAAAGTGTATCTTTAGAAACTATTCGTACTTTTTAAAATAATGGCTTAAGATATAATTTACACACCATAAGGTTCAGCTTTTAAAGTGTACGATTTAGAGATGCCTGGATGGCTCAGTCAGTTAAGTGTCAGACTCTTGCTTTTGGCTCAGGTCGTGATCTCAGGGTCCTGAGATCGAGCCCCGAATTGGGATCGTGCTCAGCAGGGAGCCCGCTTGAAGATTCTCTCCCTCTGCCCCTCCCTCCACTTGTGTGCTCCCTCTCGTCTCTCTCTCAAATAAATAAATCTTTTTTAAAAAGTGTACAATATTTTCCATAAACTCAGAGTTATAGGCTCATCACTGTGATCCAATTCCAGAACACTCATCACCCCCCAAAATCACGTACTCATTGGCAGTCACTCCCCCAGCCCCTGATAACTGTCATCTAATTTTTGTCTCTATTTGCCTATTCTGAACATTTCATATAAATGGAATTATACAACATGCGGTCTTTGGTGGTTAGCTTTTTGCCACTGAACATAATATTTTCAAGGTTCATCCATGTAGTATAATGTATCCTTTTTACAGCTGAATAATATTCCAGTGTAGGAATATAAC
This sequence comes from Potos flavus, assembly GCA_028534135.1. Classification (NCBI taxonomy): domain Eukaryota; kingdom Metazoa; phylum Chordata; class Mammalia; order Carnivora; family Procyonidae; genus Potos; species Potos flavus. The sequence continues at coordinate 3,003,992 of CM052896.1, read as the reverse complement.
ATTTTGTTTATGTTACAGATAACGTATCCAGTTGATGGATACCATGGTTGTTTCCACTTTTTGACCATTACGAAGAATGCTGCTGTGAATGTTCAAGTACAGGTTTCTGTGTGGACATATGTCCTCATTTCTCTTGGGTATACTCTGATGAGTGAAATTGCTGGGCCATGTGGTAACTGTGTTTAACCTTTTGAGCAACTGCCAAACTCTTTTCCAAAGTGGCTGTGCCATTTTGCTTTCCCACCAGTTGGGAAATTGGAGGGCTCCAATTTCTCCATGTCCCAGTCAATACTTGTTATTGTCCACCTTTCTGATTGGAACCATCCCAGTCGATGTGAATTGATAGCTCATTGTGGTTTTGATTTGCATTTTCCATATGGATAATGATGCAGGGCATCTTTTCATGCACTTATTGGCATTTGTATGTTACCTTGGAAGAAATGTTTTTTCAAATCCTTTGTCCATTGTGATGGTTAATTTTATGTGTCCACTTGGCTGGGCCATGGTGTTCAAATATTTAGTCAAATATTATTTCGAATGTTTCTATGAGGGGGTTATTTGGATGAGATTGACTTTTAAGTTGGGAGACTTGGAGAAAATCGGATTGCCCTCCATAATGTCATTGGGTCCTATCCAATCGGTTGTAGAGCTTAATAGAATAAAGGTAGCTCTGCCTTAAGCAAGAAGGAATTCTACCGGCACATGGCCTTCAGCTTGAACTGGAAGGCTGGCTCTTGCCTGGGTCTCCAGAAGGCTGGCCCACCCTGCAGATTTCACACTTGCCAGCATCCATAAGTGCATGAGTCCGTTCCTTAAAATAAATGTCTCTCTCATATTCTTTATGCACATACACATACCCCACCACCCTTACTGGATTCAGTTTCTCTGGAGAATCTTAATACATCCATTTCAAATTGGATTATCCATCTATTTATTGTTGTTGTTGTTTTTAATTTACTTGAGAGAGAGAGAGTGAGCACAAGCAGGGGAATGGCCAGAGAGGGAGAAGCAGGCTCCCTGCTGAGCGGGGAGCCTGACGCAGGGCTCGATCCCAGGACTCTGGGATCATGGTCTCAGCTGCAGGCAGATGTTTGACTGAGCCACCCAGCCACCCCTACTTATTGTTGAATTGTAAGAGTTCTTTACATATTCTGGATACAAGTCCTTTATCAGATGTATGATTTGCAAATATTTTCTCCCACTCTGTAAATTATCTTTTCACTTTCTTGACGGTATCCTTTGAAGCACAAAAGTTTTCAATTTGGATGTAGTCCAATTTATCTATTTATTCCTTTGGCTTGTATTTCTGGTATCATGTCTGAGAAACTATCACTTAATACAAGGTTATTTAAACTTTTGATAAAAATTTTTAGATAACGTAAAGGTTCTAAAGGAGGTCATGAGCCAAAAAAAAAAAAATCAAAGACCACTAATCCACACACAAAAAAAGAATGACTTTTTTTTGTTTGTTTTAAAGATTTATTTATTTATTAGAGAGACCATGCATGAGCAGGGGGAGGGGCCAAGGGAGAAGGAGAGAGAGAGAATCGCGAGCTGATTCCCCACTGAGCACAGAGCCCAATGCAGGGCTTGATCCCAGAACTCTGAGATGACCCGAGCTGAAATCAAGTCAGTCGTCCAAATGACTGAGCCACCCAGGCACCCCTTCGAGTGACCTTTTTGGTTTAGAGAACCAGTTGTTTTTTTTGTTTTGTTTTGTTTTCATTTAACTGTACAAGTCACAAACAGGTGCAGTTGATGTCCAAATATCGACCGAAATTTCTATCCACTGAACTGTTCTACCATTCTAATTAGCCTGCACAAGTACTTTATCAACAACTCATTCCTACATAAAACCAGGAATTCTGTGAGCTGCTTAGCTTACTCACTAATCTATTTTGAAAATAACATCATTGCAATATAATTTACATACCATAAAATTCACCTGTTTTAAGTGCATGATTCAACGGTATTTAGTAAATTTCTCAAGGTGTGTAAGCATCCGCACAACCCAGTTTCCAATGCCGCCTTTAACAATAAATTGTGGTAAACCTAATGCCTTTTTAAAAAGCTACCATTACTGGGGCGCCTGGGTGGCTCAGTCAGTTAAAGCAACTGCCTCCGGCTCAGGTCATGATCCTGGAGTCCTGGGATCAAGTCCCACATCATCAGCCTCTGTGCTCAGCGGGGAGTCTGCTTGTCCTTCTCCCTCTGCCTCTCCCCTTGCTTGTTCTCTCTCGCTTTCAAATAAATAAATAAATAAAATCTTTAAAAAAAATAAAAATAAGAAAACTACTATTACTAAGCTATTCCAACATGGTACCTATGCAATACATTTTGGGGGAAAATAACAAAATAAAAAGAAATTTAAAGACCCAGTTTAGCACTCCCCCACCTCTCATCATAACGTTCATTATGATCCAAATAGCCCCCGCTTTAATTTCCACTGTGGGCTCAGAGCCAGCAGGCGGTTGTCTGTCTAACCCCTCGGAGTCAGGCGCAGCGGCCTCCTCGACCCGCGGTGCTGGTCCGTCTGCAGTGAGGACTCCGTGACCTCTGCTGATAGACCGTCCTTTTAATAACCACCCCGAAGCTATATAAAAAATGCCATTCACTTTTCTTTCCATTTTCTCTGGCTTTGATTGCCTTTTTAAAAACAGAGCATTTTCTGGGGCCTAATTGTGAAATCCACAGGCACTGGTCCGTGCTCTGCTGGCTGTTCTATGACTTTTGATCCTGTTGACCCCGCTCAGCCTGCCATCTGCTCTTGGGACGGTCCCCCACTGGGCCGCCCCAGGCTTCCAGCCCTGTTCCCCTCCTCCCTCTCCACCTGCCCCGGGTGATCTTGTCCACTCTCGTGGCTCCACATCCCCCTCTCTGCCACTGGCCCAAATCCTTGTCTCCGTCCCTGACCTCTGCTCCAAGCACAGGCAGAAGTTTAGAGAAGCCACAGTCTTCCTGAACATTCCCATTCTCCCCACATTCGACACCGCCAGATGGGGCTCACGGCCTCTCACTTTCTCCACTCTGATGTGGGACGTGACAATACGCATGCTGTCTCCCGAGCCACAAGCCTGTGATCACCCCCGCAGGCCACACCGGCAGATGCCTGAAGTCCCAGGCGCTTGACATCCTTCTGGAGAACCCACCCTCTCTGTGCTCTGCCTTGAACACCCCTGATCGGGTCCTGAGCCCCTTCCTGCCTATTCCTGCTACCGGCCTTCAGTTTCATCTCCTCCTCTGCTCTGTCTGCAGAGACCAAGGATCACTCGGCTTGTCTAACTATTCTGTCACGGAAAGGAATTTGGCCCGTGTTCAGGGCTGGTCAGAGAGGACCCTTTGCCCTCGTGGCCCAGTCCTCCCTTCTCACTCTTGGAGCTAGCCGCCAGGCTCCTCTTGCTGCCTGCCCCATGCCCCCCTTGCCCCCACCACTTCTGTCCTGTGAGCACAGGGAAGGGCTAAGGGGGTGGGGATGAGGAGCACAGAGGACTGACCCCGTCCTGCATCTGGCCTTACTTCAGGAAGACTCACAGTAGATTCTGGATCCCAGGGATGGAGACCTGCTCTGCCCTTAACCTGGGGAAGCCCCCCGCCACCTCTCTTCATCTGGGCTCTGTCCCAAATGTCACTCTTCCAACTTAATCGGGGTGATAACCCTCCTTGGAGGTCCCTCACACGTCCCCCACGGGCTCGCCTCGGCTAGTGCTGACGGCAAGACAAAACACAGCCGCCGAATGGCCTTCTCTGAGTGTGGGGGGACAGTGGGAATGGACGACACGGGCTCTGCCCTGGTGAGCCCCTGGCACTCTTGCCTCCCCCCTGCCCCGCTCTGAAGTTCGCACGGGATGCTCGTTTCACTTCCTCCGTCAGCACGAGCCAGAGGGGCAGACTCCCAGCGGCCAGGAGTGACAAAGACAATGCCCCGCTCACCGCAAACCATGCATGCAACTGGCTTCTGGGGTCTGGATCCACCCAAGGAAAGCTTACTCCCCAGACTCCGAGACTGGGCACATCACATTAGGGTTCAGGAAAGCTTCGATCCTGTTCTCGAATGCTCCGAACCTCTTTACACGGTCGACAGTGCTGAGAATCAGTAATGTGTGTGGAGGCTGAGTACTATGACCATGACCATCTGGGGCCGAGGCTGGAGGTACTAGCCCACCGTGTCCTGGGCCACCAACAGGTCCATGGGGACCGGGTCTACGCCCGGGGTCGGGGGATGATGAAGAAAGGTTGCTCCCACAGGCAGCATCACAAAACAAGAGGCTTTGGGGTCTCCCTAGCATCTGTGATTTATGAAGATCCCAGAGCCTGGACGCTCTTTGGGGTTACTCATAAGAACCCTGCCCACCGTTAGACTCTGGCTGGGGCAGTCTGGGCATCTCGTCACAACGTAGCTTGTTTTAGGGACGGGAAAGTGTGGCTTCAGGTGAAGTAGGCCACAGCTCCCTATGATGGGTCTGCATCCCAGCAAAACCAGCATCGAGATGGACCGAGAAGTCTTCCCTCTACAGCCCCACACATGTACCAGACCCAAAGGACTGTGAGACACTCCTGAGTAGCACGCGCACCACCCCTACTTTAGCTCACGTCTCTCTTCCGTGGTTCCCAAGGCCAAAGGGGCCATCCGCTGGGGAAATGCCACTTTGCCTTCTCCCCTGTACTGATCCATCCTATGACCCCTGCATCCCTTACTGGTCAACAAAACAGTCAGAGCCTTCCATCATAAGGGGCTCTGAATACTGCCTTCGCTCTCCTGCAAGTCTGGCCACCTAGCTAATCAGAATGACCCTGTGGGAAAGGAAGGTCTCTTCAAGAAATAGTGCTGGGAAAACTGGATGATCACATGCCAAAAAATAAAACTGGACACCTATTTTATACCACTTACCATAATTAACTCAAAATATAGATTAAAGGCTTAAATGTAAGACGTGAAACCATAAAACTCCTAGAAGAAAACAAGGGGAAAGGGTCCTCGACATTGGTCTTGGCAACAATTTTTTGGATGTGACACCAAAAGCACAAGCAACAAGAGCAAACATAAACAAGCGGGATGACATCGAACTAAAAATAACTTCCATCACGAAAGAAACAATCGACAAAACGAAAAGGCGGCCTATGGAATAGGAGAAAATATTTGCAAACTATTTACATGATAGTTGCTATCCAAAATATGTAAGGAACTTGTACAACTCAATAGCAAAAAACCCCCAATAATCTGATTAAAAAATGGACAGAGGACATAACTAAACATTTTTCTGAAGACATCCAGATGGCCAACAGACGCATGAAGAGATGCTCAACATCACTCATCATCAACATCGCTCATCAGCATGAAGAGATGCTCAACATCACTCATCATTCCCTGATGATGACATCACAACATAATCATGATGTCATCATCAGGAAAATGCAAATCAAAACCACAGTGAGGGGTCGCCTGGGTCACTCAGTTAAGTGGCCAACTCTTGATCTCAGTTCAGGTTTCAATCTAAGGGTTGTGAGTTCAAGCCCCATGTTGGGCATGGAGCTTACCTAAAAACAAACAAAAAAACAAAACAAAACAAAAAACCCCGAAACCCACAATGAGATAGCACTTCGCTCCTGTTAGAATGGTGGTCCTGAAAGACAAGAGATAACAAGCATTGGCAAGGATGTGGGGAAAAGGAACACTTGTTCACTGTTGGTGGGAATGTACATTGGTACAGCCATTATGGAAAACAGTATGGAAATTTTTCAAAAAATTAAGAGCAGAACTACCATATGCGCTAGCAATCCCCCTGGGTATACATCCAAAGGAAACAAAATCAGGATCTCAAAGAGAGATCTCTACCCCTACGGTCATTGCAGCATTACTCACAGTAGCCCAGACATAGAAACAACTGAAGTGTCCAACAAGTGAATGGATAAAGAAGATAAACCACGGAGTATTACGGAGCCATAAGAAAGAAGGGAGTCCTGCCATTTCCAACAGCCAGGGCGGACTTCGAGGGCATTACGCTAAGTGAGATGAGTCAGCAGAGAAGGACCAAGACTGTAGGAGCTCAGTCATGGACGTGGGATCCGAACAAGCTGAACGCACAGAAACAGAGGCTGGAACGGTGGTTGAGGGGCCGGCGAGTGGGGGACACGGGGAGATGCTGGTCCGAGGGTACAAACGTCCAGTTAGGAGATGGTAAGCTGACGGTGTGGTGACGATGGTTAACAAGACCGCACTCTACAACACACGTTCTCGCCACAGGCCATACAAGGTAA
>CM052896.1:2982255-2997237 GCA_028534135.1 Potos flavus | reverse complement strand
ATGTGCTGGACTCAGGTCACTAACCGTCCTGGGCGGAGAGAGTATGGCTCCCTGACTGCACCTGCTCTGCTCCATTTCAGGGTCTATGGATGAAGTGCTGGCCTCCCTCAGGAGGGGCCAAAGCCCTCTGCAGAGGCCGGCCGTGCCCGCTCGGACCCGTCCCCACGCCTCCTTCAACGAGCAGCTTCTGGCCGCCATACGGCGGGGGGTCAAGCTGAAGAAGGTTCACTCCGGCCGCGGCCTGAGCCCCAGCAGCAAGCCGGGCAGCGACCTGGAGCGAAGCATCAAGGCGGCACTCCAGAGGATCCACAGAGTGTCCGCGGACTCAGAGGAGGAGGACGGCGAGGAGCAGGGCCCCGGCGGCGAGTGGGACCGCTGAGCGCTGCCCGCCGCCACCCGGGCCCCCTGCGCTTGGAGGTGACGCAGGCCCGGCGCCCGGGCTGGGAACGCCTGTGACAGCCTGAGAGCCGACAGCCTGAGAGCCGAGCGGGGCTTTGCGGGATGCTGGCGGCCCTTCTGGAACGCTGCGGCTAACACCAGGGCGGGAAGTCGAGGGGTGTGACTCCCACACACGGACCTGGTGCTGGGATCCAAGAACCCACAGTCTCACGGCGGCGAGAGCAGTATTCTTCACCAAGCGTTGTCCGCAACCTTCCCCTTCCCCCGGGAAGGAGCTGCTGCCACCGTGGCGAGCCGCGCCGTCCACTCCCGCCGTGTCCTCCCGTGTGTCCCTGGTCGCGCGCAGCGGTGGGCTCCTCGCCTCGGGGCGCTGGGACGTGAGCACGGTTTTAGCGAGAATCCGAGGAGGCTGCTTACAGCCAGGAACTATTTTCACTATTTTAAACGAATTATATTTTAGGTATCAAGCAGTGTATAAACTCATAATAAAGAACTATTTATAATGCGTCAGTGTCACTCATGAGGACATGAAGCGTCATACCCGAGCACAGCTGTCCCTGCCTGGCGGGGGGCAGGGGTGGTTTAAAGTTCTTAGCAAGATTTCAGACGAACATCCGTTTAAGCAGATACTAAGGGTGAGGTGATAGTGTTCCCCTCGGGAACTAAAGTCTCGCGTTGGGATCCTCCCTCCTTGCTTTGTGTTGAACTCAGGAAGGGGACAGGGTCCACACAAGGCAGTGTGCTCACTTCTCAGACTGCCCAGAGTACCCTCATGACCTCAGAAGCTTCACCCCTGCCGTGGCCATCCTGGGTTTCCACAGAACCAGATGCAGCAACCTCCCTTTGTTTCTAAAGAAAGGTTATTTACCAAAACCCCTTCTACTTCCAGATTCTTCTTAACTAACTCCACCCTCATAGTCAGGCCTGAGGGGCCTCAGCTGGGAGGGATTGGGGGCCTTCTGCAGCTGCAGCCTGGACCCCTATGTGTGGCCACCGTCAGGTGGCCCACAGGTCTGTCTCGTGTCCTGCCTTCCCCGACTTGAAGAGGTGCCAATCTGACTCCAGCTCCTGTGTGTGAATGTGCCCGCTCTGCCCTCGGAGCTGCCCCGCCCCCCCCCCCCGAGGTCCCCAAGGGCGCCACACGGGGGTGGGGGGGCCGGAGGGAGGGAACGACGCTCGCCGCCAGCCACCTGCTGGCCCTTAGTCCCAAACTCAAGCACGTCGAGCGCCTGTGCCTCAGGCCCCCTGGCCCAGCACACACGGGCCAAGCTTAGCACATTTTTCTGGAAAGAATCTGGTATTTTTAAAAAATGGCAAAGTCAGAGGACTTTCCTATGCTTGCTTTGCAGTGTGGTATTGTTTTTAGTTATTGTAATTGCAGTATCTTGAGACTTCCTCAAGCATGGCTAATTCTCAGAATTTGCTTTGTAAAGGTAGCCAAAGACAAGAAGCCTTCGGGGATTGGATCCTTTTCAAAAGAGAGTTCTCCCGCTAAAGCTCCGTGCGTCAGAACTTCCCCTTCTCTGCAGCCTCCTCTCCCTCATGGCCCCCTTCGCCCCCTTCTTCCAGCCAAGCACTGAATTCAGCCCAGACTCTGGCCTCAGGGAATTCAGAGCCGAGGAGAGGGACAAGTTGTTTCCTCCCATTGTCTGACTTCCAACCTCCCAACCTGCTCTCCCCAGGGCCCGGGTCACTCTCCACCCGCCTTCCCAGCCCCCTAGTCCCTCTGCAGCCCACCAGGGACCATGGGCTCAAGTCCTCGAGTCCTCGGGGACCCCTGGGCAGCCCCGCCCCCCCGCAGTGTGTACTTGGCACCAAGTTGCCCTTGCTGAAACCTAAGTGCCTGGGATGCCACCCGCCCCCAGGTCCTGGCAAATCCACACCCATCCTGCAGTGTCAGCCCCGTGTCCTCCTGTCCGCCCCCTCCCCTCCGGCCACGGCGCCTGGTCCCCGACACCACGCCCGCTGCCTCCCCACCCGCAGCCCTAGCCACGGGGGCAGCCCACCGAGGCCATGTTTCCTACCTGGAACCGTCCAGATTAGCCGTCCACAGGCGCAGCATCCTTGGGGGTGCCCTGCAGTGCAAAATGAGGAGCTGAGCCCATCGGACTTACCCGTGCACGCGTTCATCCGCCCCCTCTCAGAAGCCGAGCAGGGGAATCAAGCACGGGGTAGCAGGTGCTAGGATCGCGAGGTTTTCCATTCGCGACCACCCAGCAGGTGAAGCCACATAGGCGAAGGGATTCGCACCGCAGAGCTTCGGTGTTCCGGTGAGTAAGCTCCCGGGAGGAGCGCACTGGTTTTCTGCTGCTGCCGAAAGGACCCCCCCAAACCCGGAGACGTCACACAGATCATCGGCCTCCGTCCTTCAGGCGCGAAGTCCGCCGGGGGCCCACGGGGCGGGTCTCAAGGTGTCAGCGGGGCCGAGTTCCTTCCAGGGGCTGCTTCCCTGCCTCCTCCCGTTTCCGGAGGCCACCTGCGTTCCCCGGCGGTGGCCTCCGTCCCCCTCCGTCCCGCTCCGAAGCCAGCAGCCGCGCCCTCTCGGACTCTCCTTCTGCCGTCAGCCGGGAAATGCTCTGCGTTGAAGAACCCGTGTGATTAGACTGCCCCCCCTGCCCCGATAACCCAGGATCATCTCCCCACCTGGAGTTCTGCAACCCGAGTCACGGCTGCGACGTTCCTGCTGCCACATAAGGTCACAGAGTCCCAGGTTCCATAGGCTGTGGACAGCGTTGGGCTGCCAATCCAGGAAGTTCTTGTGGGAGGGCCTGGAAACCCCAGGTAGCCCCGAAGCCTCTGGTCTGCAGACCGCCCTCGGAAGACGGCCTGCACACACAGGCCACAAACTCGGGGCTGTGGCGAGGGAAGCGTGAGGCAGGCACAGAGTCCCGGCGGGCTCCTTCCCAGGGCAGGGGCCCGGAAGCCTGACGTCTCACAGGTCTGAGGATCTTCAGAGTGGCCTGGGGTCCCCCGGTTCTGGAGATGCTGGCTGTGCTATGCCCCCCGTTCTGGGCCCCACAGACGCCCCCCCTCCATCAGCTGGGTTCCATTAGCACCGGAATATACCGTCTCACCTCCCCCCGGAGGTACATACCTGGGGAAACTCAAAGACTCTCACCTCTGCGTTCCCGGGCTGGCAGAGCTTCGGGAAGGGTTCCAGGCAGGGGAGGAGAAGCAGGAGGGGCACAGCAAGGCCGGCCGGGTGGGGAGGTGCCCCCTGGTGGGAGTGGGGAGGTCGGCTAGGACCTGGTGTCTCCAGCCTTGGGAAGAGGCCTCTGGGCAGCTTCACATGAGAGGAACTAGAGGGTGGAGGAGCTCCAGGATGCTGGAGAACAGAAGTAGGCAGGGGTGGTCCGTCTGCAGAGTGGGGCAGGGGTGAAGAGACTGGACAGCCCGAAGGAGGACCCCAACATCACGAGTCACTGCACAGGCAGCAAAGATGGGCCAGTGCAGAGGGGAGGGCGGCGGCACTGGAGGATGGAAGCTGAACTGGGGATGGGGGGACGTTGGGATGCAAGCCGGGGACAAGGGTGGCTGCTGATGGAATCAACCACGGAGGTCCTGAAATGGCCAGGGGAGAGGGTGTCCAGGGAAGGTGGCTCCGGGCCGGATGCTTGGAGACCCCAACACTCCAAAGCAGGAGGAGGAGCGGAAGGAGGAGGGATAGTCACAAGTGAGACAGGATGGGGAGGGAAAACTTCAGAGTCTTGGGAGGATTATTTCAAAAGCCAGGTCAACTTGACCAAATGCCCTGGAGTGGTAAAAGGCAGGACGGGATGTGGTGTGTGGAGGCCCCTCGGGGAGGTGGCTCCCGCAGCGGGCAGGGTCGAGGGCTAACCCACCAGGTAGCTGAGGGCCTGCAGACGGGACCCGGCAGCGACCAAGCAGGTATCGGTGGCCACAGAACCACTTCCACTCACCAGTGAGTTCCTACGCCAACGCATCTGGCCTACCCGGCGGTCCCTTCCCGTTAAATTGCCCTCCGCCCGAAACATTTGCTATCAAACGGGACGGCCGCAGAGAGATCTCCAGACCACGGGAACATCTGAGAAAGTCTCCAGCTCCCAAGCACGCGAGCAGGACACAGAGGGAGCGGAGTGGGAGACAGAATGGGGCAGGGGCAGGAGCAGAGGACACTCAGCAGGCACTAGACCGCTCCTCCCCAAACCTGGAAAGATACGTAAGCCCCCCTGCAGAACCTCTGAAGACTCACACTGGAGAAAAGGGGGTCCCAGAACTGACCAAGATCGAACTGCATGGGCCCGGTAGAATGCGGACTCAGAACAGAAGCTAACTCGAATGGGGGAAAAGAGAGAAAGTCCGACTTCTTCTGCTCCCGAGCTGTGGGGTGAGATTCACACCACCTACATGTGTTTGGGAAGAGTTGGTTCTCTGCCTGATGCAGACTTTGTCACGTGAATATCTGTTCAAACAGCTCTGGAAAAATCTTTTCTGGTAGAATGAGTCTTTGAGATTAACTTTCCCCGCACAGCCAGGAACACAAGCATACAATACACTCAGCTGCCTTCCGCTCGGATCGCTACACCTGCAGAAGAAATACACCTCTTGGGTTGGGAAGAGCTCTGGTATTGGCCCCATCAAGGCAAAATGTCACCACCTGGAGGGCAGGTCCCCTAAGCATACCCAAGCATGGGGCTGTCCCAAAGCAGGAACCGGAAATGTTGGCATACTCAAAAACTCTCATTCTGTTCCACCAAAAGCGTACGGACCTCAACCCCCACTGCCACCCTTGCTTCGGCTCAGGAAGCAACCCCCGAGAACATCAACCTACCCTTGGGGAGATCAAGCGCTCCCAAAATACCTTCTTAAGATACAAAGGATTTTTGAAATCCTGAAAGATTTTTGTTGACTTAAAAACAGACACAAACATTTTACCGAACGATGTATTTCTACATAAACAACTGTTACAATAAGATCAGGTGAAATTCACAAAGGTATACAAGTCTTCAAAGGGACATATTTTTGCCTTAAATATAAAAAGGTAATTTGCCAAATAACATCATACTGAAACACAAAAAGCAAAAACCACTAGAAACGGAAAAGAAATAGAAATTCAACAGCAGCGGGAGACGCACACACTTTCCTTAGTCTTTAATGGATCAAGTAAGTAAAAATTAACGGTCCATAATATTAAAATTAATCAGGTCAAATTAATACAGAGAGACTGAATTATGTTCCCTTCAGAGAATATATCTTCTTTTCCAGTTTCCTGGGAATACTTGCTAAAATTGACAAGTTGTGAGGTCCCAAGAAGACAGCAATAAACTCCAAAATGCAGAAACTGTACAGGCCACAGTCTCTTCGACAGCAAAGCAATTAAACTCAAAATGTGTAACGAATGTTAAAAACAACAACGGCAAATATCGAAATATCTGGAAATTTAAAAGCATAACTTCAAATAACTCTCCAGTGAAAAATGAAGTTAAATCTGAAATTACAAATTATTTATAACTTAGAACACCCTACTTAAAAATTTGAGACATATGGATAAAGTATTTAGAAGAGAAGTCACAGCCTTACAATTGCTAGGAACTGCGTCCATCATTAAATAAGACAAAGTTAAAATGGCATTCCGCTTGAGAAGGTGAAAAAAATTAAGGAAATAACAAAAACTAACAAAAAAATCATAAAACAGTAAAAGAGTAAATTAGGATTTGAGTTCCTTGAAAAGACTGATAAACTAATTCTGGAAAAACCACGCAGAATAAAGGGAAAGCACAGACACACAACATTATGAATGAGAAAGGAGACTACTCCACGCTGGCAAATCTGAAAATCTTAATGGAATCTTTATTAACAAACTTAAATGGCCCAAAACTCACAGAATAGGAAGAAGGTTTGCAGAGGCCAATGAGTCTGGAAAACATTTTAAAAAGGTGTCAAAGAATTATTTCCTGAAAAGGCACTAGACTTGGACAATTTTAAACAGATTATAAAAACTTGAAGGAGCAAAAAATTCTAAATATTATTTAAACTGTTTCCAGGGCATAGAAAAAAAGAGAGCAAGAGCTCCCCAAGTTCTTGTTTTGTTTTGTTTTTAAAGAAGTTAACATAAACCCAACACCAGTACCTGACAAAGCGGACAAAAAAATGACACAACTATCCATCTTGACAATGAAAAATTTGAAGATATGAGCAAGCCAAAGTCAGAATATTTGTCTTATTTTAAAGCTCTTATTTTTATTATACAAGTAAGACATGAGACTTGCAGAAAAATCAGAAAATACAGATAAGAACACAAATAAAAATCTACCATAAACTAACCCACCATAAATAACCACTGTTAACATTGGGTGGAGATCTATATTAAAAAAATACTATACTATACCTAAACCAAGTTTTTCTAGAAATGCAGAGAGGGCTTAGACATTAACAAGTCTATGAAATAGATTTGTCTTAGGTCATGATAAAAACCATTTGATCATCTTGGCAAATGTGAAAAGAAAGAATTTAATAAAATTCTAATATCCATTACTGATAAAGCTTTCAGCAAACTAGAAAGACATCATTTTAATATATAACTTCAAATATTAAGAATATCTTATACTAAGAGTCAAATTTATACTTTTAGAGAAACACTAGAAGTATTCTTGCTAAGTAGAAAATATATACATAAAGAATGTACAAGACGAGCACAATTATATATACATGTTATTTAACTTCTAAAAGTTATCAATGTGATGAGATAAGGAAATGAAACAAGATCATTAAAAATACGGAGGTAAAATTATCATCACCACCCAGAACCATTATCTACCTGAGAGAGGCAAAAGAATAACAACAAAACCACCAGAAGAAAAGAAAATTCAGTAACTGCCTAGTTACAAGAAGAACCACCAGTTGCCACATTAAATAAACAGTATACGCACTTACTGCTCTCTATGCAGAGTTAAGAATGAGGTAGATTGACGCGTACTGACCCGGAAGATGCCCGAGATCTGTTGCCAAGTAAAAAATGCAAGTAGTGGAAGAGTTGTAGTGTAGCATATGGTCATATGGTCAAAAGGTAAAAGAGAAAAACATTTTTAGAAAGAAAATTTGAGGAATATGCACCAACTGCTGACTATCTTAGGGCAGAGGGATTTTCGTTATGGGGCACTTTGAGTCTCTATTTTCCCCTAATGTGTACATTTATACAGCTTTTATGCTTCAAATAAAAATCAGTGAGTCTAATTTTTATTTTAAAAAAAGTAGTGCTTTATATGAACAATAAGCAGTTGGAAAATACAATGAACAAGAGAGCTCATTTACAATAGGAAGCACAGCTTCTAAAATTGCCCATGCTAGAAAAAATATACCAAGGAACATAATACTTTATAAAGTTACTGAAATCAAAGTTGAAATATTATTAAGATGTTACTTCTCTCTGAAGAATTATAGGAGTGAGCTATAAATTTTTACATGATCCAATGTCCAATTCTTCTAAACATTACACAATGATCCCAAATTTCTTTTAGAAATAGTCATATACAAAAAGTTCTAAAATTTTTTTGAAAAAGTTTAATTCATGGAGACAGTCTAAATATGTGATGGCAAACAGTGGGGTACCAGTGCCAGACGTGTCCCACAGCAAGCTCGGAAGCACACTTAATCATACAAAAGGACTGAATATACAGTAAAAATGGAATTTCGTATCTGTAAAGAAAGGACAGATTTCCCAATTTAGAAAAAAATTCCGGATGAATCATAGATTTAACTTTTTTTTTTCATTTTCTTTTTATTATTTATTTATTGGCCTGTTTATTTTTTTTAAATTCCAGTATAGTTAATACAGTGTGATATTAATTCCAGGCATACGATATAGTGATCAAACAAGCCTATTTCTCACCCAGTGCTCCTGATACGTGTGGTCGTAATCTCTTTCCCCTCGTTCACCCATTTCCCCACCCACCATAGATTTAACTGCTTAGAAACAATGAGAGTGTAAGAATAAAATCCTGGTGACTATACAGTCTTGGAATTAGAATCCGAAAGATCTTCATAAGCCTGACAGCAAAGGGAGCAGGCATGAAGGAAAAGATAGGTTTGAATAAAAAAGAAAGAAATGCTTAAATGTCTAAACATTTTCAAAAGCCACACATACTTTTTTTAAAAAGATATTTATGGGGAAAGGAAGAACTTCTTAGAAATCACTGAGACAGCTACACAACTTACGAGAAAAGTGGCCAGAAGAGATGAATAGGCAAAGTACAAAAGAATATCATCCAATCGATATTTTTGCTAGTGAGGGTCACACTTGAATCAAACAATGCATACCGAAACTAGCGCCCCAGCCCCCGTGGGAACACCAGTGTTAAAGGGGGAGCAGGACATTCTCACACATTGCTGGTGGGAGTATAATTTGGAACCATCTTTCAGGAAGGCAATTAGAGGCAATATATATTAAAAGTCCTAAAAACACGTGTAGCCTTTTCTGTTAGTCCGAATAGGACATGTTACGCTACAGCGACAAATTAACCCTGAAACCCCAGTGGCATGATGCCTGAGGCTTACCGTTTACCCCACACGCCATGTCCGTGCGAGTGGGTGGGTGGCGCGAGGGGAGAAGGAGGTTCTTCTGCAGCCCCTCAAGAACCTCAGCTGACAGAGGCCCCAGGGCCGGGACGTCACCCCGTGCACAGGCAAGAGTGCACAGCCTGGAGAACGGGTCATGGGCATCTCAGAGTCTCGGCCTGGGAGCTTCTCAGGTCTCTTCTGCTCAGGTCTTATTGGCCAGAATGTCACGGGACATGCATGACTTCAGATGAGGGGGCCGGAGTCGAGTCCCCCGTGTGCCCGGCAAGGACAGGAGGAGACACGGAGCAGCTCACCACACTTCGGAGCTACCAAGTCTGATTCTAGAAATGATCCTCAGTAAATCTTCTGACAAGTTTACAAAGATGTTAGACCAAAGGATTTCATCATATCCTTGACCATGACTGTAAAAAATCAGGAACCACCCAAGTATCCACGGGACAAGCCACATAGACATTAAAAATGATGGAATTTACCTCTTGAGTAACATATAGTCATGACATAATGTCACAAGCGAAAAAAGTTACAAAACAGTTATGTATAACATGATTGTATTTCATGAAAAAGTAATGAAGCTAAAGGAGATATACTAAAATGTTAACAGTGGTTATAATCAGATGGTCTAATAGCAGGTGATTTTTTTTCTTTTAACTCATCTGTAGTTTCTTTTAAAAAATGTTTCTATTATTTAGGTACCAAAAATGCATTTAAAAAAGAAAAAAAAAAAAAAAAAACACCACACCCTCGTACTCCTGGGAGAGTCCACTTGACCACCTCATACTAATCATTAAATTCTTACGTTTGATGTAAGAAATGCCTGATGGGCTGTTACATCACAAGACCTTGCTCGAAGCGGTACGACAGGGTAAAAACAGTAACACGTTCCCCACAGCTGCCTATCGTCAGACCTGTCAATCACCTGCCAAAACGTCCCGCAGGCTGGCCTCCTGCCAAATGCACCAGGCGTCTGCATGGCCTGGGGAAGCACTTTTCACAAGGCTCTGCATCATCAAAGAGAGTAGGGCTCTGTACCATTCCACCCGCAACAAAAGACCCACAAACCCGTCTCCTCAGAAACAGATTCCAGAACATAGGGCATCACTACCAAGATTATTAAAGACCGTTCTTAGGTATATATATATATTTTTATTGAAAACAGTTTCTTATAGTTTCTGCCACTTTTTCCAACACACACACACACACACACACACACACACACACACACTCTCCTAAGTTCACAAGAACATTCCGTCCAGCTGCCAAATTATTACCAAAGTCGGCTTCTTGCCTGGCTGGTGTTTAAAGAGGAAAAGCCCATACCCTTGACACAGGTGTACGGAAAAGACATGTAAAGAACATACATTCCTATGCAGGATTCCCTCTCTGTGATGCCACCCTCACCGCCCCCCAAATACATGATGTTCCTTTTGAGGACACCACGTACTCAGAATTAGGTTCGTTTTAAACCATGCATGTCATTTAAAAATATATACAGACAATGATTTGCAAGCTTCTAGTTTAAATTGTCAGCGCTTCAAAAGTCCAGTGACATTTCAAGGAAATAAAAGAGTCATAGCTTTTAGAAGGACCAACGGCACAAACGACCCGCTTTCAGTGATGAGCAAAGAGCACGGCGGTCTCCATCTCAAAGGGCAGACTCTCCCGAACGCCTAGTGTAAAATCCCATCACAGCTGCACCCTTCTAAGGGTGCACCTGGCGACGCGGGAGGTGCCCCAGGACCGTCCCCGGCACGCCCCGTGGCTGGCTCTCATCCAGCATTGCCCCTGACTTCTAGAGAAGAGTAGCCCCTTAGAATGGACAGATGGCAGTGTTTCCAGGGGGCACCTGAGCTCTACTCTGTTCTACCCCTGACTCGATGCGTCGCACCAAATGCAGTATCTACCCGGCGGGCACCAGCAATCCTCAAGGAGGAGCTCACGGGCTGCCGGCGGGCTGGAGACCACTGCCCACCTGGACTGTGCTCCTGGGGGTCAAGTCAGGTCCCACTCACCCTGCTGTGACCATGGGGCTGGCCTGCTCCTTCCCCAGGGCTGGCTCCGGTCTGGGCAGGGGGCAGGCGGCGGGCGGACAACCTCCCCGCCAGAACTCGGCTTCCCACTCGGGGCCCCCCGCCTGTCTGGACAATCCGTCTACCACCACTCAAGCAAGCCATCGATGAAGGACTTGCAATGTTCACGTTCTATAGATCTGGCCTCTCAGAGCACGGACGCCGTTTTGACCAACACGCTCTCAGAAAGATCCCTGCCAAGCCAGAGACATTCGAAAATGGAACTTACGTCTGTAATGACTATAAATATAATTCTAGTTCGCTCAGTTAGAAATCATCGCTTGCTGTGGACGTAGATTAAAATAATACAACTGCAATGTGCTCCCATCAGGATCCCAGAGAACTTTTTCCTTGGCACGCAAAGGTCACAAAGGGAGAGGAGCGGCATGGCTCCCAGAAAGACACCGGACCGAGGTCTGGAAGAGCCGGATGGGGAGCCTATGGGGCTCCTGGGTGATGGGTGTGTCACCGTCTGTCTCTGCTTCCCATCTGCAAAGTGGGGACTGACACTGCCCAGTGCTCTCGCCCACCTGAGCTCTAACGGGACAGCACCCAGGACAGCGTGGCACTGATGGGCCACCCAAGCTCCAGGTGTCTATGGATGCTGGCTCACTCTCCCTTCAAGGCGTGACCACACTGTCCCAACCTGTCACTTGGGGCTTACATTCCTGGACACTCGGAAGACTCCGCCCCCCCCACCCCTGTCCTTCTTGATTTTGATGCACCCAGTTGGGTCTTTACTTAGAAGGAAAATTATTATTATTTTTTAAAGATTTATTTATTTGAGAGAGAGCACGAGCAGGGGGAGGGGCAGAGGCAGAGGGAGAAGCAGACTCCCTGCTGAACGGGGAGCCCAACGCGGGGGCTCGATCCTAGGACCCTGAGATCATGACCTGAGCCGAGATCAAGAGTCGGTCGCCTCACTGACTGAGCCACCCGGGCGCCCCAGGAGGAAAATTATTTTTAAGGCCCACTGTGATGAAGGGGTTCCACGGTTCACCTCGCCTCCTTGAGGCTCCAGGTCCCACAGATGCAGGAAAAAAGCTAATCGCTGGTCAGGCGGCCAGCCCTGGACACGTCAACCTCAGGAGACGTGACCCAGCAAGGAAGCGCGGCCCTGACTCGAGATGGTCGAGCAGCACGGCCTGGCCACCGGGTGCACGAGTGCGAGGCGGGTGTGAGGCCCGCGCTCGGCCTCGGTGAGGACGACCGAAGGACATCGGTGCAGCTAGATGCCCCCGTAAGTGAGGGCACGGAACTGGCTCGGGCGGAAAGCGGGATGCACGCGGCACCCGTGGAGCCCACCCTCGCGGTGCGAGGGCCTGTCTGACGGGGCAGTCTCTCCACGGACCCTCTGCGTTGCCCCCAGCCATCTTTTCTTAAATAAAGTCAATGAAGAAGCACTAAGATCTTCAGAGAGAAGCAGAAGGGAGTGAAAGGCCAGCGCTCTCCTACAGCTGGGGTGCCTTCCCCGCTGAACCCGGCCCCCCTCAGGGGAGCCCCTCCTACTCTCGGCTCCCGGGCTGCAACACACGAGGCCACACGGCAGATCCTACCACCTGACAAGGCGCTGGCCACACCGCCCAGGGACCGGTGAGCAGGGACCACAGGTGCTGACCACTGAGGGCCGCAGCAGCCCACGGTCACGGCGTTCCCTCCGCAGAGCTCCCCACCGCCACTGCTGCGGGACGCACAGAGAGCCTTGGCCACTGTCTTCCCGTGCCTGTGCCCCAAGAGCATGCTCCAGTCATCAAGACGGTTCCTTCCAGATCCGTTAGTCAGCCGGCAGATGGGGCGGCAGGCATCGAAGCCCCCAGCTGGGGGATCCGGCGTGCAGTGCTCCCAGGCAGCCCCAGGCCCCGTCTGCTGACCGGTGGACTGACCGGCCCTGAGAAGAGGCCTCGGAGCCAGTGCTGGGCCTGGGGCTGAATCGCTGCCGGCCCGGCTCTCTGGGCTCCTGGCCAGCGGGGAGCTGCTCGCCACTGCCCTGAGAGCCACCTCGGGCTCCGGGGAAAGCGCTGGCCAGCAGCACCCTACCTCGGGTCACCAAGAGGGCTGACCACGCTTTCCGCTTTGTCTGCCACGAGCCCAGTGTGCCCGAGCAGAGCTGCCCCCTCCTTGCCCCGAGGTGCCCGGGTGCTCCAGACGGCTGGCCTGCCTTCCCGCACCCCAAAAGGAGCTCTCTGCTCGGAGACGCGGTCTTAACAGCAGGGTTCATCCCGGGGCCCGGGTCGCATCTGTGTGTGTCCACCTGCCTCCTCAGGCTGTTTTATTGTTCATCCAGATCCACTAGGGGAAAGTTCTAGAAACTCTTTCTAGAAGGAGATGTTCTCTCTGTGGTTCCCAAAGCAGGCAAGGGGGGTAAGGAGGCACCAAAGCCTCCACCACCCTGAAAGGCATTTAGAAATGCCGGTGGCCAGGGATTCAAACCATCTTGCCACACGCAGGACGCCCAGACGTCCCCAGCCCCGCTGAGAAACTCAGTAAGTGAGGAGAGCTTCATGGCTCTGGTCCCTTCCTCAGCAGGAACGGAGAGAGGGCAGGGCAGAGGCTCCTGTCGCTAAGGCCACAGCTCAGCCAGTTTGAGCGGACTCTCCCTCGTGGGCTCGTGTGATTTCTTTCTTAGTTGTCCAGTTCCAACGTGGGGTCCTAGCCTAGATCCCCACCCTAGGGAAGAAGGGTGGTCCCAGTTCAAAGGCACCAGGGGCAGAGCACCACCGATGAGCTAATGAGCAGCCTCGGACCAGCTCTGCCCCGGGGCCCCTGGGGTCCATCCAGAACCTTGGCCGCACACAACCCGTCGAGCTCCTGTCCAGTGCAACAAGACGATGGATTGTCCAACAGGGTCCGATGGACTCTGCTGGGGGGCTGATTAAAACACTAAGTGCTGTTTATATATTTAATTGAACAAATATTTATTAAGCACCTACTCTATGCCAGGTACCCTCACTGCGCGCGGCTCCCACCGCACAGCAATCTGCTCAGAAATTAAAACCCGGGAAAAGAACGTTGTGGCAACCTACACACTGGAGGTGGGAGGAAGGGGTAGAGTGGGGGCAGGCGGTCCCCGCGCGCCCACCAGACACCTGTTCTTTCTCTGGACAAGATTCTACCAACTGGCTGCGGGAAAGCATCTTGGTTCTGACCGAAGGGGCAGCTGCTCCCCCACTCCCCGTGCCCCACCCCCCCCCCGCACGGGTGCCTGGCGGAGGCTCAAATACTCCGCCCGCTTTTCCGAAAAGGGAGGTGTAAAGGGTGTTCGGATGTGGATTAGAAAACACCTTGTTCAGTTGGTGCAGTTGCTACAGCCCCTGAGAAAGATACCACCGTCCCGCCCTGACCGCGTGAACGCGGATGGGGACCCGGCGCGGGGTTCCTGAGTCGGCGGCTTCCCGGGGTCGCAGCCGGGCCAGGCCGGGGAGGCAAGAGCGACGCACCACCGGAGCGCGAACGCGACACCCCACCCCGCGGGGCAGAGGCGACGCCCACGGGAGGACGCGTCCGCCCCGCGCCCCCCACCCCTGGCCCGCTGCCCCTAGTTGTCGGCCCCCAGCTTGGAGAGGCCGCGGCGGAAGTCGTGCAGGTCGTCGATCTTGCCGTCCAGCACCTCCAGGAAGCTCTTGAGCTCGACCTTCAGGTGGCGCTGGCGGTACTTACTCTCCTCGATGTCTGTCTTGAGGGACCGCACCTTGTCCTCCAGGTTCTGATTGTCTCTCTCTGCCGCCTGAAGCAGGACCAGCGGGAGAAGGGCCTGGAGCCAAGCCAGGGGGGCCTGTGCGCCCAGACCCCGCGACAGCCCGGCCATCCCCGCTCGTGGGCCTGTGACGGGGGGACCTCGGCACAGAATGTGGGGCGTCCGGGTGCATCCCGCTCTCCTGCCCGTTCCCTGGCCGAGGTGCTGACTCTGGCCTAGTAAAGGACGGCCCCACCCAGGATGCAGAGCTCGCGTCCTGCCTGCGGAGGGCGGCAGCAAGTGGGC
>CM052896.1:2962465-2982155 GCA_028534135.1 Potos flavus | reverse complement strand
GCCTGAGTAACGCGATCCTGAAGTAGGGGGAGGTGAAGGAGGACGTGATCAGGAATCTGAGGCCAGTGAGGGGGCGGCTCAAGGTCATGTTCAAGGTCACTGGCTGGGGAGTGGCAAGGCGCCCCGCTCCGGGTCTTACGCTCTCCGCCCTGCCTTTGCCCTGCTCCTCACCGCCCTAAGGCTCCGTGGAGACTTGTGGGGGTGGGACACAGTCTCTGCACTGTGGCTCTGCACAGGACGCCCTCACAGAAGCGCAGAAAGCACAAGCCAGTCTGCACCCGGGGGCAGAGACGGGACCTGGCATGCAGGGACCGCGGGCTTCTCCTGACGAGAAAGTCGCTCTTCTTTACCAGGGGAGCTGTGAGGGGGGAGGCCCCAGAGACACGAGCAACACCACAGACGCCCCCTGGCCGGCGGAGGGAGGCGCCCCCCCACTTACCTCTAACTTCTCAGAGACGTATTCACACTCTGACATGAGCTGAGGTATGATTTCACTTTGTTTGCGGAGATCTTTCAACTCCTACAGGGGACAGAAATTTGAAAAAGTAGGTGAAAGCAAGTAAGATAAAACGCCTTCTTGAAAACCTTCTTAAAAACCCACGATCTGCGTGCACATTAGCAGAAGCAGCTCTGGGCGTCTACACTGTCCTCGGTGATAACAAAGGGGGCGGAGTTAGTACTCAGCACATAGGTGATTGTGAGGGCTGAGCGTGCCACGTGCATTATCGCGGGTCGCTTGTACCCTGCCACAAAGAGACAAGGATTCTCAGCATCTCCATCTTCTAGGTAGGGAAACTGAGGCTGGGAAGTTTGGGGCCTGGCCCACGGTCTCCAGCGTCTGTGCACTTAGTTGTCCTGCTCTCCCTTCCCCCAGAAAACAAATGCCCGCGCGGCGGGGGCTCTCGCTGGCACGACAGCACAACGCCACGTCCGAGGAGAGATCCCCTATAAACATTTCCGACTGTTTCGTCGATGTCCCGCTCCCCCTTGCGTCCCAGCCTCGGTGCAGCTCTCGGGTGGCCCCCGTGCTGCCGCCCGGGGCCGGTCACACGCCCCCCGCCCCAGACACCAGCCATGTCCCGGGCGCACAGGGCCGGCGGGCGCCTCCACTCACCGTCTCCTTCTCCCGCAGCTCCGACTCCAGCTCCTCGATTCTCCTCTTCAGCTGCGTGTTCCTCTCCTTCTCTCTGTTGATCTCGCTGCACTGCTCCTCCAGCTCGTCAATCTGTAAGAGACGCCGCAGGCTGAAGCAGGGAGGCTCGTTTACTTCGGTCGTTGAGCAAAGCTTCGCAGCGGCTGTTTACGCTTTCACAACGAACCGTGAACTAACCCACCCACACGTCGTTCCTTGTGGCTACGAACAGACCCCGTGTGGCTCCCCCTCGGGGCGGCCTGCCCTGCCCCGCGTGCACAAGACGCCCTGCCTAACACCAGCAGAGCCACGGCAGTCACGAAACCGGCCACGGGACACTCCCGGCTTCGGGTTCGCTCATCACCACGAGGAATAGCCGGTCTGCTTTAAAGGATTCATCTCTAGCAGGGACCCAGTGTCCCAGGAAGCTATCTGCTTCTCCCCATAACGACATTTTACATCACTTGATCGTGTCCTGAATTATTCGATTTCATCTCAAAGGTTTAAGACCGCAGGGAAGAGAACTGATCAACGCTGTGGGCCACTTGCCACCAAATGAGATGCAATGACATTTCAAACATTTTAAACCTGGTGCCCTTTCCTTACTGACACACGCAGGAGGGGCCTGGCCTGTGAGCAAGCCTCCTCCGGGAGAGCTGAGAGGGGCAGGCTGGACCGGCGGATCCCCAGACGGCCTTATTCTCCCCTTCCCGGGCCTGACCCCTCAGAAGGGGCCCAAGGGCCTCACAGCCTTGGCCTTGCCGTCCGACCCGGAGTGTTTCCCAGCGGCCAGAGTGCGTGTGCAGAGTGCAGGGCGGAAGGGAACCGACAGTAACACAAAAGCCCCACACTGATGGGGTCCCACCAGCAGGCGGCCGTCCCCGAGGGCAAGGGTGCTGGGCGGTCACGAGGACGACACCTTCAGAGGCGGCTGCATGCCAGCCCCCGGGGTCTGAACCCCCAGCCCCAGGGGCCGCTGGGGACTCCACCACCTGCTACCTCGTGCCCTGGAAATCAACTTCGCAGCGCTTCCCGTTCTGGCAGCAAACTCTAAGGGGTGTACTTCCTCTCCCCCTCCCCGCCCCCGTCACACTCACACAAAGGGACAGAGCCAGCTCCCTGCTTGGAAAGAGAAGGACAGGGCAATCGATCCCGCTGGCAGCCAGATCGGCCCGGCCCCGACTCGTGCAGGGAGCGCACGGAGTCAGCACTTGGCCTGGTGCCCTCACGGTTAGCGCTTGCGGCCTGAAATGCGGCCACGACACGAGGCACTTTTACGTGCCATCCGCAGCAAAGATGGGCGAGCGGGGAGTGGCCTCGGGGGGCTCCATTCAGGCTCCACTCGGGGCGGCTTACAAACGGGGGGGCCAGGGAGAGCGAAGACCTGTCTCGGGGTGATGTGTGCCCCCGAAGTCCCGCACTTCCACGGCGGCTGCTGCCCACGGCCTGCCGGCCCAATGTGCTGAGCATCCAAGCACGGCACACGGAGACTCCAGGGTCTCAACGGGGGATTTTCTACCTCGTCGACTCAGCCGCACCACAAAGGGCGTGAGTGACTAATTACAGGGAGGGCTGCAGACGACGGGCTCGCATCTGCTCGCGCTCCGGGCACCACGGTCCGTTGCCCACTTCCCAGCGCAGACTCTGAGACGCAGCGATAGCCTGGCAGTAGGGCTGCGGAGTGAGCGCTCCTCGCGGTTTCCGGTGCTCTTGTCCTTGCTCACCCTCCGGAGCCCTCTTCTCCACCCAAGATGAACGCGCCGCGGAGCGTGCCACGGGGGGCCGCCCACGACCCGGGGTGCGTCGGGGGGCGAGGCTGGACTCGCTCCCTCGTGGTCCTGCTCCGGAAGGTGGGGGGCGACAGCGGCGCCTCGTCCCGCCGCGGGGAGGGGGCGCGTGAGGGCGGAGCGGACGGGGACCCGCGGCGGCGCCCGGGCACCCACCTTGCTCCGGAGCCGGTCGTTCTCATCGCGGCAGACGGAGAACTGCCTCTTCCACTGCTCCACGCTGGCGGCCGACTCCTGCAGCGCCGTGCTCAGCCGGGCATTGCTCTCCCGCAGCGTCTGCAGCTCCATCTCCCATTTCTTCACGTTGGCGGCACTGCGGGCGGGCCGGGCATGACTGGGCCCCGGACGCCGCCCACCCGCTCTACCCCACCTGCCACCCCCCGCCCGCCTCTGGGGGGGCCGGCCGGCCACGAGGATCAGGTGCCAAGAAGGGCTGGAGCCTCCGTAGTGCCCACGGGCCACCTTGCCGGGCTGTTTTCTTGAAGAATCGCTTCAGGAAAGAACAAAACTCTTGGAGAAGGAGGAGCCGAAGCTAAGAAGGACTCCCTGCCCCAGAAGCCTCTGTCCCGTCCCTTCCTGAAGCGAGCCCCATGGTCGCAGGCTCTGAAGCAGGCCTCCTAGAGTCTCACGAATCCCTGACAGCCCAGGACCCCAGGGTGACAGGCAGCCCAGCTCCAGGTGACAACCTGGGCCCCCTCCCAGCCTGCAGGGAATCCAGAGCCGATGACCAGACGGCAGAGGGGACAGTGACTGCGCGTGTCCCCCTGGCCGACCCCACGTCACCTCAGAGGTGGGGGGGGGACCACGGGGCTGCGGGACGCTTCCATGCGACCAAAACAACCTCGCGTTTGTCTTTCATCCTATGTGCTCCACAAAGGAGTAGTTTCAAGAAACAAACTGGAATCAGGCTCCCCTCAGGGGCCGTCGGCTTTCGTGGTCCTTCTGTCTCCTGGTTTTGCAGCCCACACGTGTGCGGGGCTGCGGGTGCCCCGAGGCCAGAGCTACACAGGACACACAGGACACGTGGGCACACAGGACACGCAGGACACGTGGGCACACAGGACACGCAGGACACGTGGGCACACAGGACACGCAAGACACGTGGGCACACAGGACACACAGGACCCACAGGACACGCCCCGATCAAAGTGTCCGGCTTCTAATCAATCCGGCCTGGCTGTCTCGAAAGGCCTTGTTGGGGGGGTGGTAAGTAAATAGGACTGCATCTCAATAATCTGCGTTCTCCTCCATCCCGCGGCCTCAAGGACAGGGGAACGTGACTAGAAACCCACGCTTTCAGTTTCAAACACCACAGGCAAAAAAATAGCAAAATGGAATCTGATTAATCTCAGAATTGATGATTGAGAATTTAAGCTGCTTTAGAGAAATGGCTTCGCACCCATTCCTATAATGCACTTGTTCATTAAGTTGGGATTTAAAAACCCTTTACTTTTGGGGGTTAAAACGTTTTCATCCAACATCATCTTGTGTCTTAAACAACAAAAGAGTGAAAAGCAGGCAGGACGGTGGAGAAATTGCCTAGCCAGGTGACCTTAGGAAAGGAGGCACTTTACCACGGGGACTCAGTTTCCCCATCTGTAAAATGGAGTTAATATGATCCAGCTTTTTAATGGGGCGAGTCTGGGGAGAGCAGCTTCTCAGCCACAGAAATGCTGGGGGAAGCAGGCCAAGCCCCCGCCCGGGGTGGGGACAGCATGAGTCCCAAGGATGGCAGCTCTGAGTGGGCTCGCGGGGCCGGCCCAGCCATCGGGAAATGGGCCGCACTCTCGAGATAGGAAAACATAAGCACAGCCTGTGTAGTCATTAAAAATTAAAATCATGTTGATCTTATTATGAGGACTGTGTTAAATTTATGCATCAGTTTAGGGGGAACGGATTCTTTTTAAAATATGAAGGCATTTCTACCACCTCCCGATAGAATATATCTTTCTACTTGTTAAATTATTCATTTATGGTCCTCAAAATCATTTTAAAACTTTCTTCACATAGATTCTGTGCCCTTAAGTTTTCTGTATTTATGTTTCTAGTTCATGTAATTGATGGTTCTAGCTCGTATTGTAAAGGAAATCTCTTCTTCAAATACATATTCTACGTGATGTTTGTTTGTACTTAGAAGAGCTATTGATTTTCTGAGAGGTTGTATTATTTTTAATAGTTAGATTTTTATACGTTTTTCTTGCATGTTCGAGATTCAGTGAATTATTTATTCTATACAAATAAATGATACAATTGGCTCCTCAAAAAACCAGAACAAAACACAAGCACAGGGACACGTCTCTCACACTTACACACACACACTCACACACACCCGTGTCACGCGCTCTGAAATCTCGCGCACACGCTCCTGGTCTGGGCGGCCAGACCGAGCACAGCCGTAAAGCCAGCTGGCCTCCTTTGGCACAGAGACAAGACCAGAGAGTCTGAGAAGGACCCGGTCCCCTCGTGAAACCCCACCTGGCGGGAAAGGCCGAGGGAGGCACTGACCTTGGAGAAAAGGCCATCTGGATTTTAAACGCGCGTACCTCTGTGTCAAGGCGATCTTCAGCTTGTCGTTCTCGGACTTGAGCTGTGTGTCAGCAGGACCCACATGAGACGCCTTTTCATCGTCCGTCCCGTTGACGCTGGACACCTGAGCAGAAGACGGGGTTTCACACCCGGGTGCCCGGCCAAAGTGAGCTCCCTTCACACAGTATTTGCTCAGAGTAGCAGCAAGTCAGGCATAACGAGAAGTGTGCTTGCGAGGGGGGGAATCAACTCATCAGGCCAGAATGCGGCAAAGACTAGCACGAGAGGCTATTAACAATTAAATTCTACCTCTGAAACTTAATTAACAAAAAAAAATGGGGGCGCCTGGGTGGCTCAGTCGGTTAAGCATTTGCCTTCAGCTCAGGTCATGATCCTGGAGTCCCAGGATCGAGCCCAGCATCGGGCTCCCTGCTCAGCGGGGGGTCTGCTTCTCCCTCTCCCCCTTGCTCGTGCTCTCTCTCTCTCTATCTCTCTGTCTCAAATAAATAAATAAAATTCTTAAAAAAAAAATTGTTTAAAAAGAAAAAAAGAACCGAGGAAAAGGCCCAAAGGAGTCCAGGGAAAGCTGAGAAAGTCTATGAACTTTACCGACAAGAGGGCATGGGACCCTGGGGCCATCTTGTTACCCAACTTTACGGATACACCGGACGAGCTTGCACAGCTGGTCTCCCTTATTTAACACAGAAGCCACGGATAAGAGGGGAGCTGGGGTTTACAACAGGGAACAAGAAAGAGTGAATGAGGAAAAGAGAAAAGGTATTAGAAATGGGGACGACCTATAGCCCCTGGGGCCAGAGAGAGAACAAGACGCGTGAAACCAGCAGGGATCAGACGTGGATGTGTGTGCGGCCTCCACGGCTCATTAGCGTTATTAGGAATATTCGGAAATATTTCCGATAATAAATCATACCACAGGGAAGTGAAATCTCATCTGCACTTGGATAAGATCTTAGATCTTGACCTCCACTGAGCATAAAGGCAAAGAAAGGAACCATAGAGGGAATGATGCGTACATTTGACTAAAGCTAAATTTCTGCACTGGAAAAAAAATGCCATAAACAAAATTAAAAATGCACAAAAACCTGGGGAAAATATCTCCTGCTGAACATTTGCATATATGAAAAACAAGTTGTTAATGCCTTTCCTATACTGAAAAACTCTTAGAGGCCTTGTTTTCTAGAGCCACACGCTGACATAGTTATGGGTAAAATAAGATGTTTGAGATTTGCTTAAAATTTAGGGTGAGGGAGGGGAGCACTGATGAAACAATTGATCATAAATACCTAATTGTTAAAGCTGATCTGTGTGTCCCATGGAGGTTCATTATAAAATTCTGCCTAGCTTTGAGTATGCTCAAAAATACCCATGTTAAAAAATAAAATTCTTGGGCGCCTGGGTGGCTCAGTGGGTTAAAGCCTCTGCCTTCGGCTCAGGTCGTGATCTCAGGGTCTTGGGATCGAGCCCCACATCGGGCCCTCTGCTCAGCGGGGAGCCTGCTTCCCCCTCTCTCTCTGCCTGCCTCTCTGCCTACTTGTGATCTCTCTCCTCTCTGTCAAATAAATAAATAAAATCTTAAAAAATAAAACAAAATAAAAATTCTTAGAAAGCAACACAAAAAGGGGGTTCCTGGGTGGCTCAGTCGGTTAAGTATCTGCCTTCGGCTCAGGTCATGATCTCAGAGTCCTGGGATTGAGCCCCGCATCGGGCTCTCTGCTCGGCGGGAGCCTGCTTCTCCCTCTCTCTCTGCCCTTCCCCTTACTCCTATCCCCGCTTGTGTTCACACGCTCTCTCTCAAATAAATAAAATCTTAAAAAAAAAAAGAAGTCAACACAAAAAGATGAATACTTCAATTTTTTTAGAAAAGGAAAAAAAATACACAGTTGACATTTACAGAAGAAGAAATGGATAGGATCAATAGACACAAAATATATTTGATCTCGCTGGTAAAGAAACGCGAAATGAAAAAAGCCAATAGCATACATTTTTCTTCTGTCAAGTCAACAAAGCTTTGTTGGTGAGAGTGTGGGAGGAAAAAATTGTTCTCAGTCACTGATGGTGGGAGTTAGAATCATACATTTCTGTAGGCTAAGTCTTCAGGATTTATCAAAAACTTTTAAAATGTCCCTACTTTTAACCCAATACTTGCATTTCAAGAATTTATCCTGCAGAAATTACCAAATGCACAGAGATGTGCAAAGACATTGATCACAGTGTCATTTATATTCATGAAAATTAGAAATCACATCGATGTCCCAAAGTGTAGGTTAATGGAATAAGTTGTGATACAGACAAATACTAGTCATTAAGATAGTTTTGAAAAGGGGTATTTGAAAACACAAGGGAATGATCATGAAATATAAAGTAAAAAGGTTAGGGGCGCCTGGGGGGCTCAGTCGGTTAAGAGTCTGCCTTCAGCTCAGGTCATGATCCCAGGGTCCTGGGATCGAGCCCCGCATCGGTCTCCCTGCTCACTGGGGAGCCTGCTTCTCCCTCTCCAGCTCCCCCTGCTTGTGTTCCCTCTCTCGCTATCTCTCTCTGTGAAATAAATACATAATATCTTTAGAAAAAAAATAAAAGGGTTAAAAAGAACAATATAAAAATATACTAGAAAAGTGTATCAGGAAGATACACACCAAAACATGAACAATATCTTTGTGTGGTGAGAAAGCAGGTCTTTTTGTTCTCTTATTCAGAGTACGGCATAGTTTTGATTTCTGCAGTAAATACGGATTGCTTTTACCTTTAGGATAAGACCCATATAAGATGTTTAAGATCTTCAAATATTTAGAAAACTTGCCCAAAGTGTTCATTCCCTAAGAGATTCAGGAAAGCAGGCAAATGTATGATTTCTAATAAAAATGCAAAGAAAAATGTACAATGATCTCTACATTTGGGGAAACATCAGGAAGATAAATAAAAACTGAAGCTTAGACACAAAAAATTGACATATAATTAATACATATATATATAAAATAGCACCTTATGGGTATAGTTGACTTTTTTAAGGCTTAAAATACATTTTTGGGGGGGTGCCTGGGTGGCTCGGTCAGTTAAGTGTCTGACTCTTGATTTCGGCTCAGGTCATGATCTCAGGGTCGTGAGCCAGAGCCCCACATTGGGCTCCATGCTCAACACGGAGCCTGCTTAAGATTCTGCCTCTCCTTCTGCCCCTCCCTCCATGCCCATGCTCTTTTCTCAAATAGCTAAATAAATCTTTAAAAATATATATAAAAAAAAATAATTGTTTTGGGAAAAACAAACGTTAAAACAGAAACCTTATATAAAGAACTTTTATTTTTAAAGATTTTATTTATTTATTTGACAGAGAGAGAGAGAGCACAAGTAGGCAGAGAGGCAGTATGGGGGGGGAAGCAGGCTCCCTGCTGAGCAGAGAGCCTGATGTGGGGCTCGATCCCAGGACCCTGAGATCATGACCTGAGCCGAAGGCAGAGGCTTAACCCACTGAGCCACCCAGGCACCCCTATAAAGAACTTCTCATGAAGGTCAAAGAGATTTCTATAATATGTGGTATTCAGAAAAAGATCATGTATTAGAAACTGTTTAGATTATGGACCATTTCCGGTGTCCAATTTTACAGGTCCTCAGTGATTTACTCAGTATGGTAATTAGTATATGATATTAAGAGTATCACTCAGATTATATTAAAGATTCTTTAGAAAGATTCGGGAAAGTTCCTGTCCCCCTGAAGCCTGACACACATTCCATAAATTCACACGGGGCATCTTTTACATGATGAGCCAGGACGGGCGCTGGGAAATCCCGGGTCCTCAGGACCAGCCAGGGCAGCGACAAACCCAGAGCCCTCTGTGCTGAGCGCGCTCCTGCCTCGGGTTCAGTGATGGGGAGAGTTCTCCTTCTCTGTGGTCTTCGGGGGCTCTCTTCCCATAGCTGGGTGCATTTCCCAAGGCTCTAGCTTTGCCCTCCTCTCCCCACTGCTTTTTTTTTTTTTCAGATTTTATTTATGTATTTGCCAGAGAGCAACCACAACCAAGGGGAGCGGCAGGCAGAGGGAGAAGCAGGCTCCCAACAGAGCAGGAAGCCTGATGCGGGGCTCGATCCCAGGACCCTGGGACCATGACCTGAGCTGAAGGCAGACGCTTAACCGACTGAGCCCCCCAGGGCCCCCCCCTCCGCTTCTTGGTACACCCAAGGCTTTAGCTATTATTTCTTCAAAGTGGATGGTCAGCTCGAAAATGTCAATCTTGACAGCTCCAGATGCCCAGTCTCTTGGTTCTCTTCCTACAGGCTGTCCCCAGCATCCGTCCCTTCCTCTTGACCCCGTGGCTGTGTCCTTGCCAATGTCCCCGCTGTCTATTGCTCCCTGACTTCCTCACCACCTGCAAGCAACCCTCATGTCAATTCCTGAGAAACCGTCAGGCGACACCTCCAATGTCTGCCCAAACTACCCCATAACAGGAAAGTAAATGACGATTAATAAACTGGAAATGAAGAATTCCGGGTCTTCTGCGGAATCTCCAAGTGCATCTCTAATTCTTCCCGCCGCGCACCTCGCTCCCAGCCAGGCAGACTCCTGGCTGCCTGGCTGCTGCACTGTGCTTATTCCTAACCCCAAACCTTCTCCCCGATGTCTCCCGTTCCCTTGTCTTTCTGCGCAGAACCTTACCCCTCAGTCAGACCTGCCCACCGCTATGTACACCAAACCAGACATCGAGAATGCAGGTATTTTTACTTTGGGTTAAAAAAGAGTCCTTTTGGTCAATCATCGCACTTTCGAGTAGACAGAATACTCAATTTCTGGCAAAGCCACTTCTCCTTTGCTAAATCCAGAGCTGTTGGAATAACATCTCCCATCCGGCTTTTTTAAAACACGGAGACAGAGACGGGTTCTCTAGCATCGACCAAGTTTTCCGTCTCGCAGGCACGAGGTACAAGGTACCGTATTTTCCGATGCACACCTCCCAGCACAGAAGGGAAACATCCTGCCTCCTCTCTGGTTCAAAACACAGTGACAAAGAATGCCTCTGAGCAGCCAGGGGCACGCGGCAATTCTAATCGCATCCGCTGCTTTCTGTCAAAAATACAACGGCACATCTGGAAAATTCGAGTCTCATACAAACGTGTCCTATCGACCTCAGCGGGAGCACGCTAACAGTCAGAAGAGTCTTCAAAAGGCCCTCCTGCCAGAAGTCCCTATTTCTTGTCAAAAGTGACAAGGAACAAAGAGTCCCGCTTACTGATCACACGCAGATTTATTTCGTGCACAAATTACTTACCTGGGAATGGTTGCTGGAGGTCTCGATTTTCTCCTGGGACTTGTCTCTGGCTAGTCTGGCAGCTTCTTTCACCTCCTGGAATTTCTCTGCAAACTGAACGTAAACAGGAGTCACTGACGTGGTTCTCGACCCCGCACGCGGCTGGCCTTCAGCACCCACCTTCGGTGCTCTGCGCTCGTTTTAAGTCAATAGACCCTGTATAAGTCCAGAAGATAGTTTTATTTGAGATTAAAAAGAAATGGACGTAAGGAACGCTTCTTCCAGTAAACTGCCAGCCCAGGTCAGCTCTGAATCATTTTTTAATTAATCAATTAATTATTTTTAAAGAATTTATTTATTTGCTGGACACACAGAGAGAGACAGCGAGAGAGGGAACACGAGCAGGGGGAGTGGCAGAGGGAGAAGCAGGCTTCCCGCCAAGCAGAGAGCCTGACGTGGGACTCGATCCCAGGACCCTGGGATCGTGACCTGAGCCGAAGACAGACATTTAACCAACTGAGACATCCAGGCGCCCCCTGAATCATTCCTTTATTTTTTAAATTTATTTTATTTTGAATCCTTTTTTTAAGGATTTCTTTAGAGAGAGAGTGCACATGTGCTTGGGGGAGGGGCAGCAGCAGAGAGGGAATCTCAAGCTGACTCCCCACCGAGCACAGAGACTGACAGGGGGCTCGATCCCGGGACCCTGAGATCATGACCTGAGCCGAAACCAAGAGTGGACTGCTTAGCTGAGCCACCCGGCCGCCCCTGACCTGATCATTTCCAGGCTGCTGAAGGTAGTTTAATAATGAAGTAGTAAAAACGAACACCTCCAGTGAACAGTATGTCATAAAAATGCAAGAACATAAGTGTCGCTGTACCACAGAAGGGATCCACGATAAACTTCATCATCTCTAGGGGAAGATCCAAGAACTCCAACAATATGACGGAAACCAACAAGATCCCAAGAGTTCGGGAGAAGGAACTGTTCTACATTTTAAAAGCTTAAGATAGAAAATAGCAAAATGTGAAACAGCAAAAGGCAACGTAGCCTATGACATACCTGCGCTGAACAGACCATCTGTGACTGGGGGCAACTGGGGCGCCTGGTGGCTCAGTCGGTTGAGCGTCTCTTGGTTTTGGCTCAGGTCAAGATCTCAGGGTCATGGGATCAAGCCCTGCCTCAGGCTCTGTGTTCACTGTGGAGTCTGCTTCAGATTCTCTCTCCCTCTGCCCCTCCCTACACACGCTCACTCTCTCACTCTCTCTCTCTCAAATGAATAAATAAAATTAAAAAAAAAAGAAGAAATGCCAATGGTCATGAGGGAAAATGTCATTATTATTTTTTTAGAGATAGACACAGAAACGTCTTGATGTCTGCGATGTCCGTGAAAGTACTTCGACGACAATAAAAGAGGTGAAGAAATGTGGCGAATGTTACCAGGCGCTGAGTCTAGTGATACATATATGGGTGTTGGTTACACGATGCTCTCTACCTTTAAAAAAACGTTTCTAAAATGTTTTCATGCTAAAAAGCATCCTTCAAGTGCC
The DNA here is from genome assembly GCA_028534135.1 of Potos flavus. Classification (NCBI taxonomy): domain Eukaryota; kingdom Metazoa; phylum Chordata; class Mammalia; order Carnivora; family Procyonidae; genus Potos; species Potos flavus. The sequence goes on along the minus strand of CM052896.1, from coordinate 2,969,904 downwards.
AGGGCAATCAAATCAATCACGGGCTTATAGACACGGACAAGGCAACTGATTTTAATTAGCGAATACACGGCTGGAGCAGAGAACATCCCGTGATGGACGGCGCTGGCATTACAAAGCGAGAGAGAGCCGCGTGCAGTAGCCGAGGAGCACAGAGGCTGGCGAGGGCCAAGGCTGCCGACAGGTCTCAGCTCCTGCTGAGAACGCATTCGTTCCGGAGAGCGGGCTACCCTCGGTATCTTCACGACGCAGGCGACAGTGGTCTGGCCTGGCTGGCGCAGGAAGGGTCAGCCCGTCTTTCCCGGCCCATGCTGCTCCTGCAGGACCAGAAATGAAGGCAGAGCCCCGGGGCTTTGTATTTAGCCAGCCCGCAGCTGTGGGAGGGAAATCCCGTTACCTGCGTGGCACCCGGGAGGTCCCCCAGGGACGGACAGAGCCCCTCCCCAGCCTGCTTCCTTTTCGGGGGCCCTTAAAGTGAACACATCGTGTCAGAAACTCCTCGATGGCGGGCTCCGTGCCTTTCCCCTCGGCCTCCTCCCCAACACCTGCAGGAAGCAGGCACAGGTCAGTTTGTCAGGTGAATGAAGGAACTCTGGGTTCTAGACCCACCCCCGGTCCCCCGGCCACTTGAGAAACAAATCATGTGAGAGGCGCGGGTCTAGCCGAAGAAGGCCACAGCTCTTGTTCCGCTGCACAAATGAGAAAGCGCTCGGGGGGGGGAACTGTGGTCCGGTGTCGGGGAGCACCCCGCCCCCTCCTCCTGCTTCCCCGGCTGACCCGACCCGACCCACCCGGGAGCACAGCCGGGCTTCCCTCGGAACATGAACACTAACCCAGAAGAGGTTTTTGCAGGCACCCTAAAGGCCTTTCAATCTTACTAAGACATTGAAAGATTGGATTTTTAAAGGTCTTAGCTTCAGTGTTTTTGTGCCCAGTATCAATTAAAAGTCAAATGTGCTTTGAAGAAAGCTGTAACAGACGCCCTTGCCGAGTCTGGGCCATGCTGCACTCAGTGACAGGAGGGACGCCTCTCTCCCTGCAAGCCCCTCCACGTGTTGCCAGGCTACCCAACCGAAAGTGCCCTCTTTTTCACAGATCCTTCTTGTCCCCGTCAGGGTCCCTTTCTCTCATGGGTCTTATTTGAAGTTGCTTTTAAACGAGATTGGAAACGTCATTAACCAGCGTCACGCTCATTCGGTCAACAAACACGGTCCGAGCACCGCTCGCTCCTTCAGCGAACAGTGTTTCCCGCCGTCCCTGGGCCAGGCCGCGCACGAAGCCGGGCGCTGGGCCAGAACACGGTGGAGTGAGATATGGCCTGCCTCTCAGGAGGCCAGGAGCTGAGCAGCAACGACACTGGCAACCAAGTCAGTAATAAAGTTCTGCCGGGCTCTGACAGAGCAAGTCACTTCTGGACAGAGCTCGGGGCCTCCGTTCCCTCTGTCTCCCACTTCACCCTTAACATCTCTACCTGGTGAAGACCTTAGTTCTACTCCTGGAGACCCTTAGCCTAGGGTATACACCTTCAGCTCCAATGGCTTCTTCTCTCTGTCCCCGGACAGCGCTTTGTGGCCCTTCCCTCCTCCCCGGGACCCACAGGACGAACCGCACCTGTATGTTAACGAGTTTAATGGCTTCTCAACACACATTCTCTCCTTGGCTCCTCACCACTATTCTGTAGGATCGGGATTCTCATCTACGGTTTCCAGATGAGAAAGGGCCGCCTTGGAGAGGTTGGTCAAGTCCCTGGTCACACAGCTAATGAATGGTAAACCTGAACTTGGGCCCAGATCCGTCTTCCAAGCCTCTGGTTACCGTCTTGTGCCAACAAGGATGCCAAGGGTCTTGACCACAGCAGCGGCTAAGCATTTACAGATTAGATTTTCCATTTGCAAAGAGAAGCCCCATAACCTTAAAATGTAAAATAGAATTGTACTCACTCCCTCTTTCAAAGAAAATTGCTTATCAAAGCTTTAACTCAAAACAGGCCACGGGGACCTTGAAGGCCAAGACAGCCCTGAGGCACAGAATACCAGACGCGGAGTGGGGGCCCCGACTAGCTCCGCTCCCTCTCCTGAGCTCCATCGAGTAACTGTCCTTCTCAGTTACAGAGGGAGACTGCGAACAGCTGTCACACGTTCCCACAGGACTGCAAAGTGATGGTGTCATTACCAGTAATAATGGCCTAGGACATCTCGGCAAAGGGAAAAGGGCACATATTCTTGGCTCATGGGGACGAGAAGAGAGGCTGGAATGGCTAGTCTCACCATGCACTCGGTGCCACGCTCGGGTGCTCGGGATACAAATGAGGACAGGCGGGGGGGGGGGTCTCATAACCTCCAGCATCACACAGGCCATCGGGCACCGACACCAGACGCTACAGTGTCCTGAGACCTACCTGCTCAACGGCTAGCTCAGGCAAGCTGCTCAGCTCCCACCCTTATCAGCCTTTCCAATGCAGGCCACTGAACCACGCCGAGCCTCAGCCTCCTCATCTGTTCAGTGGGCCCATAATCTATCTCGGCGGATCACTGGAGGAGAAGAGATGCGGCTTTGCTGGGTGTGCGGCTGGGGTTCAACAAAGGGAACTCTGGCATCTCTGGCCTCCGTTTGGTTAGTTTCTTCAAGTAAAATAAAAGTGGAAAAGCCTGGAAACCATCACCTTTAGTAAGAGAGCGCCATAAAAGGGTGAATTCTTTCATTCAGAAACAGGAACTCGTTATGGCTACGTGCCGGGGGTTATGCTGGGGACACTGAGATACTCACGAAAGATTTGGTTTCTGTCCCCAGAGAAACACTGACTTTGTAGAGGGTTTGGTTTTACACTCAAATGGGTGAGAATCAGAAAGAAAATTCCAGAAAATAAGCTTAAAATGCAATGAAGTAGGATAAACCCTACCAGATAAATTTTAAATAAATAATCGTTCTAAAAGATGGGCTAACAGTACAGGCACAATGAAAACAGGCCCGACCATTGATATCAACGTGAGCTGGTGACAAAGGAGGAATCTTACACGGATAGGAAAGATGATTCAATGCACAACGAGCGATACGACTTTAGTAAACGGGGGAAATGAGTTTAAATCCTTACTACAAACAAGTACCATGATCCATTTTCAATGAGGTAAAGGGGTAAGTATGTTTTTTAAAAATCGGGATGCGTGGGGCACCTGGGTGCCCCTGGATGGCTCAGTTGCCTTCAGCTCAGGTCCTGATCCCGGGGTCCTGGGATCGAGCCCCGTATCGGGCTCCTTGCTCAGTGGGGAGTCTGCTTGTCCCCCTGCCTGCTCTGCCTGCCGCTCCCCCTGCTTGTGCTCTCTGTGTCAGATAAAATTTATTTAAAAAATAAATGAAAAATAAAAATAAAAATCCGCATGCAAACAGAACTGAACATTTATCAAACTCCCGCTTGAAGGGCGAGAGGGTAATTATCTAAACTTGGAAGAAATAAAAGAAAAATCACAGGAGTGACAGACTCTAGTACACAACCGTTTAAAGCTTTTGAACAGAAAAGGGGAAAAACATGAAATCAGAATGAAAACAGCCACCCGAGGGGGGAAATATCCATAGCGAGGCTGGCACGCCATTCTCTTTAGCAGAGAAAGAGTTTGTGCACACGGAAAAAAATGAAAAACCCAACAGATAAATGGCAAAATTCACCAATAAAAAAAAACAATAAGCAACTGATAAAAATGACTGTTCAGTCCCGCCAGAAATGCAAATCGAAATAATGAGGTACTATTCTTTGCTTGCTAAATTAGCAAACATTAAATACAATTAGAATACCCAGTGTGGATAAGATATTTCCAGGCCATTGTATGGCTGCACAGCCCCACCGAGAAGCAATTTGGAAATGGGGATCATCAGTGAAAAAAGCATTCATACCCACTGACCTAGTGATACCACTTCTGGGAAACGATTCTATGAAAAAAATTGAGAACATGAAAAAAAAAAGGCTTCAATAGAAAGATGCTAATCCTAGCATTATCTACAATAATGGAAACCCAGCAGCAACCAAGGCCCCCCAGAGGATTGTCCTTCGGTGAAAAATCTCCTGCCTCCAAGTCTTCAGTTTTCTAATCTTCCCCTTTATTCTAAAAAAAAGCACATATGCTTGTGAATTTAGAAAGGGGAGCTTAGGAAAAAACATTTTTAAACCTATAGTCCTATCACCCAGTGATATGCACTGACCACATACACTTCCAATAGCTTCCGATCTGTGTACATGCATCCATTATATATATATATATTTTTTTTAATTTTATTTATTTATTTGACAGAGAGAGAGAGATCACAAGTAGGCAGAGAGGCAGGCAGAGAGAGAGGGGGAATCAGGCTCCGTGCTGAGCAGAGAGCCCGATGCAGGGCTTGATCCGGGGACCCTGAGATCATGACCTGAGCTGAAGGCAGAGGCTTTAACCAACTGAGCCACCCAGGCGCCCCCATTACATATATTTTTTTAAAGATTTTATTTATTCAGAGAGAGAGAAAGAACACGAGCAGGGGGAGGTGCACAGGGAGAGGGGGAGAGGGAGAGAGAATCCCATGCAGACTCCACCCTGAATGTGGAGCCCAGTGTGGGGCTCGATCCCACGACCCTAAGATCACGACCCGAGCCGACATCAAGAGTCGGACGCTCAAGAGTCGGACTGAGCCCCCCAGGCACCCCATTACACATATTTCTTTTCAAAAACAGAACGATATGGTACACCTCATTTTATAGCCACTTTTGAAATTAATAGTGTAACATTACTATTTCCGTGCAATTATAAAACACTCTATTATAGCTTCTGAACTGCTGTACAGCACAACAGCCTGAAGGATATCCTGGACTTCATTTTCCCTGGATTCTTACCGCTGGACATCTGGATGGTGTTTTTGGTTTTTTTGCTTTTGCTGTTACAAATGATGCTGCTAGGAAAATTTCTACTGCTAACTCTGTGCTCAGGCATAATTATTTCCTTAGAATAGATGCCAATAAATGAAACTAACAGATCAAAGGATATTCAAAACATACAGGTCTCTGAAATGTATGCCAAATTCTCATGTCTTTACTTATCAGGATCATTTTCTGCAGTTTTTAAACTTGCCGTAATAATCTGTAAAAAAAAAATTAAAATCATCATCTTTTTTGTCATGATTATGCTAGAAAATGAAACACCATTGGTTTATTTGTGGCTTTTTTTTTTTTTTTTGGCTTGGCCATCGGAGACCCTCTGGCAGACACTACTTGCTTATTCAGAATCCATTTCTTGTTTTCTCTTGGCTTAATAAAATCTCAAATTTGACCAGAGTAGGAAATTTCCTAGGTGGGAAAGAATGAGAACCAGTCTATCCCCCAACCCTGCCTTGGGAAGGTGACCCAGGGACTGCAGACTGACTGCTGGACCCAAGGAGAAGTGGGCCAAGGGACCTCACAGGGACCCCTTCTGCCTTCTCCCTCTTGCCATGAATGCAGATGTGATGGACAGAGCTTGAGAAGCCATCTTAGCACCACGAGGAAAAGGCCTATAAAAGAAACAGTCATGCAGAGCCCTCACAACCAACGTTATGGGGCCACCGTATCAATGCCAGCAACGGCCCGCCTCAAGGCTTCTGTTCTGTATGAGAAGAATAACGCTATTTGCTTCAGCACTGTGATTCGTTCCCTGTTACTTGCGGCCCAAAGCATTCTCAAAACAACATTTCAAAAGAATGATTACTATCCCCTACTTTAAAACAATGGCCCTTATATCAGAAAAGGAGAAGACAGAGCAACGTTCTTACAACTGCCCGGACTTGAGGAGGTGAACCTAAGCATACAAATTTGAATTACAGATGAAATCATTAAAATGGGTCAACAGCAAACGCCGTGTGTGTGTGTGTGTGTGTGTGTGTGTGTGTGTGTGTGTGTGTGTGTGAGAGAGAGAGAGAGAGAGAGAGAGAGAGGGAGAGAGAGAGGGGGGGGGAGAGAGAGAGAGAGAGACTTCAGACGAATCAATCCCAGAGCACTAGCAATCCCATCCTGGATCACCCCTTTTGTGGCTTCCTTCTGTCTGTGATAAGTGAAGCAGCACCTCAAGGTCAGCTGCCGGAGAGAACCTTCCCTTCAAGCACTGGTTCACTCTTACATTCGCGTCTCCTTCCTTTTGTCCCTGTTCAGCAGCTCGCCCTTGAACCAGCACGTGCGAGCCCCGTCCAGGGCCTTCAGGAGGGCTGAGGTGGCACGTCCTCTCCAGCGGGCGGACAGATGAGCCCCCGTTTACTGCTGGGAACACGCAGCTGCTATTGTTTCTGGAAAGCCTGTCTCAAGCGCAGAGAGTGTCCCTGTGGTACTTTTGGGACTGTGGTGTGAAGGGGTCCTTGTGATGGGAGCAGCGAAGACCAAGCTATCTATTTTCCTGATGGGGGGTAGACAGAGACGTGTGTAGAAAGTGTTCTGCACCGAAAATAGCCACAGTTCCTTTTTCTAGCCTTGTTCTAGGGTGTGATTACCGAGCCCTCTTTCAGGACCGCGGGGGGCTGCCCTGTGGGTTCGGGAACGGGCGGCCACAGCCGTCCCCTCAGGCCCGAGTTCCTCTCTGCCGGCTAATTGCCACTTGTCAAGACTGCCAGCCTCACTTGACAGTAATTGGTCGGCGTGCGGCTAATCGTTCCTTCACAGAGAAGGGGAAGAGGTGGACTTGGAACGTCGTGAACCAGGGAGACGCCGAGGAGCCTCTGTGACAACAGCAGGTCGCTCCCGCGGAGCTGCACGGACTCGGGAAGACGGGCCCGCCTCCGGAACCTCAGGACGCTCCCCTCGGCCTGGGAAAAGTGAGCGGCCGCGGGGAGGCGGCCCGGCCTGAGGCCTCCCGGGTCTCAGAGGCACAAGGGAGTGAACTTCAACTATTTGTTGTAATTTTTGTTTTGAGTTCTCCCTGCTTTTGGTTGTTTTCATTAGAAATGTTCCCCGTTTATGTTTCCTAGCTCCTCTGATTCCTCCACAGATGGAAGAAATTCTTCCAGGCGGCTGAGAGTGATTCTGTCAGCCCGTCTGCGCTTCTGGAAGGCCTGGGGCCTCGGGCGGGGTCGGGGCGCGCGACCTCACGGCCCGCCGGGTCCCTGCCGCCCACGGGAGCCTCTGCTGCTCCGCGGGCTTCCCTGGAGGCGCGAGGACACCAGCCAGTGTGGGGAGGGGACATGGGGGGCGGGGGAGCTGCTCCCAAGTGTCCCCACCCCCCCGCCACCTCCGGGTGCTCCTTCGGAGGGAAAAGGCACCCAGTCCCTGCTGTCCACTTCGGACAGGGGTGCTGGCATGCTGGCGCCATTTGTTCAACAAATCACCATCACACCCGCTTCCACGGCACAGAAATTCTCTGACTCTCACAGCCCTTGTTCTTCCTCATTTCAGAAAACGGCAGTTCCCTCCATCTGTCGGTCCGTCCTCATCCCAGAGCCCCTGCCTCCCATGCCCACTCACC
>CM052896.1:2879811-2953308 GCA_028534135.1 Potos flavus | reverse complement strand
ATTCGGGATCGAAGGCCTAAAGCCAAGTGGTGACCGCCGCGTGGTGTTCTGCGCTCCAGGTCGCACGGCAGGAGACTTCCCACCCACCTCCGCCCGGCGTGTCGGTCACAATAGTTCAGTGACTAAGGTCCCGACATTCCCAGCTCACTGGACCTCCTGCTCCCTCACAGGGCACGTCCTTTCGCAGAACTCGGCCCTGTCGCAGCCCCCGTGTTGCAGCAGTGAGGGGGGCACCCTGCGTGGGCTCAGGGACACCAGGAGGGTGGACGAGATCCTCGGGCTCCACCTCTGAATTCCGGCGGCGTCCCATGGCCAGGTTCCCACTCTGCAGGTGACTCCCTAAGCTGACAGGTCCCCCACACCGACCCTGACTGGCTCTGTCCCACAGCTCCCGGGCCAGCCCCCCCTCCCCGACACCCCCATCTGATTTCTCTCGGCTGCCTCGTTTGGCCCGCACCCCACCACGCCGCCACAGCCTTCAGAAACTGCAGAGCCGGACGACAGAGCAGCTGACACTTTGACAAATCACTAAAAGCCCAGCTAATAGGACTAAAGCACTTTCTCAAAGCAAGTCATTTTATCTACATTTAAGCCCAATACAGCCTTGGATAACTCAACTGACGAAAGCGCAAACCCAGTTCGAGGACAGCAGATGAAGTGACGGCATCGACAGATAAAAGCAAGCAGGTCAGCTTGATTCACCCCCCTCCCATTCGGAACGTTCTGGCACAAGGCACGGAGATTCCAGCTCAGAAGCCCAGAGAAGGGAAGAGGTAATTCAACTGCAGTATCACCACGTCTCCCGGAAGAAAATAATAATAATAATAATAATAATAATAATAATAAAGGCACCTTACAGATACTCACTCATCAAACACGAGCTGGCTGCCTCCTGGGGGCCAGGCACTGCCACATGTGCCCGGCACTCACCAGACTCCTGCCCCGTCTCCTCCTGCTTGCTTAGAGGAGAGAGCCAGCCCCTGCCTGTCTTTAGACATCTCTGCCACGCCAGCTACGGCTGTCCGAACACGGAAGAAGGCGGCACTCTGCTTACGTGACCTCGTGTCAGGACGTGCTCCTCTACCGGCCAGGGGCCAGTCTGCTCCAACCCAAGCGCCGGGCAGCTGGTGTCCCAGGGACTGGCCACAGGCGCCGGCCTGCCAAGCCTCACCGGCAGCCCGGGTGACTGCCTGCCCTTGACCTCAACCGTGAAATGAGGACTTCTGGGCGCCCTTCCTGCGTAGGAGGAAGGGTTGTGGCAACTGGAAGGAAGAGACAGAGGATCGAGGGGCCCAGCCAGCTTCATCTGCTCTTTTCGCTCTGCTGAGACAACATGGCCGAAAGGGTGGATTTTGTCTTAAGACAAGGAGCCTCGTCAAGAGATCAGGAGGCAGCACGAGGCTCTCCCAACTTTCCTCGAGGACATTCCAACGGAGGCTTCTCTGTGCCTTCTGCTCTGGGGGCTCCGAGGAGCAAGAAGCCTCCAGCCAGGCCCCATTCTACTGCCCCACCCCCCAGTCCCCTGCTTCCGAGGGGTGCTGGCCTACAGGCAGAGGTTGGGACAGACTTCAGGCAGGAGGGGGGAGCCGGTCAGAAGGCTACGAAAATTCTGAGCAAACAAAAGATGCTCAATATCCCTCCTCCTTAGCAAAATGCAAATTAAAACCACAGTGAGACAGCATCTCACACCTGTCACAATGGCTAGTGTGAAAAAGACAAGAGGGGCGTCTGGGTGGCTCAGTCCGCTAAGCATCTAACTCTTGGTTTCTGCTCAGGTCATGACCTCAGGGTTGTGGGATGGAGCCCTGAGTCAGGCTCAGCGCTCAGCGGGGAGTCTGCTTGGGGTGCTCTCCCTCTGCTCTCTCTGACCTCTGTCGCTCTCAAAGAAAGAAATCTTTTTTTTTTTTTAAGATTTTACCTATTTATGACAGAGAGAGATAGCAAGAGTGGGAGCACAAGCAGGGGGAGAGGGAGAGGGAGAAGCAGGCTCCCCACTGAGCAGGGAGCCCAATGCAGGGCTCGATCCCAGGACGCTGGGACCACGACCTGAGCTGAAGGCAGATACTTAAAGACTGAGCCACCCAGGTGCCCCTCAAATAAATAAATCTTAAAAAAAAAAAAGACAAGAAATAACAGGTGTTGGCAAGGATGTGGAGAAAAGGGCACCCTCGTGCACTTTTCGTGGGAATGTAAATTGGTGTAGCCCTTGTAGAAAACAGTATGGAAGTTCCTCAAAAAATCAAAAATAAAATTACCCTACAATCCAGTCATCCACTATTGGGTGTTTACCCAAAGAAAACGAAAACACTAATTCAAAAAGATCTGCACCCCTATGTTTACTGAGCATTATCTACAGTAGCCAAAGCATGTACGGGGAGCAGCCAAGTGTCGGTCCAAGGTGAAAGGGTAAAGGGCACGGGGCGCATACGCACGACGGAGTAACCCTCAGGCCTAAGAAAGAATGAGCTGTCACCATCTGAGACAACACAGATGGACCGAGAGGGTCCTAGACTACGTGAAGCAAGTCAGACAAAGGCAAATACCATACAATGTCCCTCATTTGTGGACTCTGAAAAATAAACGAACAGACAAAAACCAGAGAACACACTGAGGGTGGTCAGAGGGGAGGCAGGTGGGAGGGATGGAGGAAATATATAAGGGCCGTTAAGGGGTACGAACTTCCGGGTACAAGATAAATAAATGAGTCGTGAGGATGAAAAGTACGGCATAGCAAATATAGTCAATAATACTGTAAAATGTTTGCTGGTGCGTGACAGTGACTACACTTCTTGTGGCGAGCACCGGGCGAGGGATGGAACTGTCCAGCACACCGTGCCCCTGAAACTAAGATAATACCATATGCTAATTATACTTCACTTAAAAAAAAAAAAAAACCACTGTCAGGACAAATTACGTCTTAAAACAAAATACTGGGCATAAATGTGAGGCACTTCAAAAGCAGACTCACTGACCATCTGAACAGGGAATGAATTTGTGCTTTTCCTTTTTTTTTTTTTTAGCCCAAATTGATAGGGCATGAAAATGGGGAGGCAGTTTAGAGGGCAAATAGGGGAATTCAGCTTCAAATACACTGAATTTCATTTTCTTCTTTTATAAGTGACTTTGTTTATCTAATTAAGTAAACTACCTCCAAAATGGGGCTTGAACTCATGATCCCAAGATCGAGTCACACACTCCACCGACTGAGCCGGCCGGACACCCCAGACACACTGAGTTTCAGATGACAGCAGATAATGTAAATTATAAAACTATCCAGCAGAATGAATGCTGATTAAAGACAGAAAAGAAATTATAAAGCCTCAAATCTAGTTTTTTTTTTGTTAACTTGGTGATACTTCTGTTGATATCCCTTCTTTACTCTGCCCCCATAGCAACGTGGCAAAAATATCAAGAAAGAGAGCAGAATAATACAAATACCTGGAAAATAATGTATTTCAAGAAATTCTCCAAAATCTTTTAATCACATTTGATTTCCAGGAACAATAACATCAAAACCAGACTAGATAGAGAACACCCAGGGCTAGGACGAGTGCAATATGCTGGCATGCTCACACCCACTTAGAAGAACGGACTCTGCGGAAAGCAATCTGGTCACACCCATCACACGCCATGAATAAATAGTTACTATCTCAGCCAGCAGTATTCCTTCCGGGAATCGAGCCTAAGGAAATACCCAAAAGAAAGCACGAGGTATGTGATGAATGAATGAGAGAATGTATTGTATAAAGGTGCTCATTATCTAGACAGGGGAAAAAACTGGAAGCCACGGGCATAGGCAACCATAAGGGGAGAGATTAAGAACAGTCTAGGCCCTCGGTGGAACTGTTACACTAACATTAAAATGCTAGTTACGAAGACAATGTGGTAACAGGGAAATCTTTTTTTTTCCATTTGACATAATTTTAAATGAAAAAAAAAAAAAAAAGCAGGGTGTGTAATTAGACCAACGTCATGATTACAACAGGAACACTCGTGTTAAGGCGGCTGGATTTGGGTGCATCCTTTCCCCTCCACTTTGAAACATATCGTGCTGATTTTTTTTCTAAAGATTCTACTTATTAGAGAGAGAGAGAGTGAGTGAGCAGGAGGGAGAGGGGGAGAGAGAATCTGAAGCAGACTCTGCCCTGAGCACAGAGCCTGACACGGGGCTCGATCCCAGCACCCTGAGATCACGACCTGAGCAGAAACCAAGAGTCTGACGCTTAACGGACTGAGCCCCCCGGGCGCCCCGGTATCCTACGGCTCTTGCTGAGAAGGCAGGGGCTGGGAATGGTAACATCAGCCTCCCGGGTGGTACCTTGGCTCCATCCACGCTGATGATGCGATAGCTATTCCTGGTGACATCGTAGAAGTAGGAAACGGTGACCGCCTGCTTGCTCGCAGGCACCCAGTTCTTCTTGGTGTTGGGGTCGATCTGGAAGACGTGCGCCCGCGTGGTGAAGATGGGCTGTTCTCTGCGGGATGAGAGAAGGGCGCGTGAGCGGAGAGAACAGGACTTCGGGTGTCATTTAGGACTTCTCGCCCGCCCCACCCCAAAGATCTCAATGGCTGATTGGGAGAGATGCATATACACGAGGACAACTAAAATAAGACAAGGGGGAAGAAGGGACCCGGCACGGGAGTTTCGGGAACCCACTCCACGCAGGCTGCGGGCAACTGGCCTAAGGAGCGACTTGCTCTAAATGCTGGTCCCGTGTCCTCGCTTCCTGTCGAGCGTCCCAGTCCTGTTCTGACATCCTGCTGGCATTCTCGGGATTTTGTGACACATTTCTTTTGGAGGATCCTAAATCACAATTTTAGGATTTTGCAATCCATTTGCAACTTCGTATTATATTTCTAGTAAGTACTTCTCCAACTCGCAGCATTTTACCCATGACGCATTCACTCGTGACGGACGGAGCCTTAAAGTTTTATGTTTCCAACTTATAAACCTTTGGAGGTTTAGGAGTTTAATTCAGGAAATCCGTCTCTTTTGCTATTCTGGCCTCCGAAGGGTTGTTGCTCTTTTGCTCCTGTAAATTCTTAATGTGATTGTCAACCAAATGGGCCCAGTATCCAGGTTTCTTTCTGGAAAGTGGGGAATTGTTTCCGTCTTGACAATAAGCATCAAGAAGTAAGGCAGATGGATAAAAAACTGAAACGGATTCCATGGCATTTCATACTTTAAGGTATCTACCTCACAAAGTAACATAAAAGGAGATACAAACTCATTACCAAATAGACTTAATTTTAAAGAAAGCGTCTTCGGGTAAACTGGCTCAAAAATCCTTCGAGTGTTCCAAATACAATCACGTGGGGGAACAGCTCCCAGGAGGGAAAAGTGGTCCCATCGTTCATGAAATGCTACAGATTTAATAAGCATTTATTAGAGATAAAAACAAAAGAAGGTAACTCAGAACAAATTAAGTTTTAAAATCCTTACGGTGTCAAAGGGGTAGCATAAAGAATAGGACACCCAAGTGGAAACAAACAAACGAACAAAAAATCAAAGGGAAAAAGTGAATTACAAGTGTTCTGGTCCCCGGACGGAGTGGTTTTAGGCAAAGCGGTCTCTGAACCCGTTCTGCCTAGAGAAGGCTCATCACTGGAAAGAAAGCTCTTTTAGGAGAGAAACTTCTTCCTAGAAAAGCAATTTACTATTTGAGCCTCAGGCAAAGAATGCTGACTATCGCCGCGAGCATCAGCCTCAACCATCAAGTGTGGCTGCAGACACGTTCTCATGACTGCTCTTCCGGCAGGACGAAAGCAAGGCCATGCTATCCGTGCTAACTCAGTGCAGCGGGCTCAAGAGGCCAGCTTTCCAAAAGAACCAATGGAAGCATTCCTTGCCCCCCGGAACTTCCCTTCTAGAGCCCAGAGCAGGACAAGCGCCTCTGGGGATGTGGATTACTCGGACGCCTGTGTTCCCTCCACTGTGGTTCGGTTCACTCGCCCTCCCGAGCCTCAACGGACACCCTTCCCGCCCGCAGGGTGACAGGGCATAGAAACAAAAGGAACATTCTCGCTGCAATTTCCCACATCTGTGGTCACCAGGAGCCAGCCTGTGGGGGAGCGTGTGTGCCCACGACCGCCAGCGCTCCTCGTCAAGTCCCCATGGGGAAGCCTGGCATCTGGGCCCCCCAGCTGTGTTAGCACCGGCCCAGGCACCGTATTTTGCTAATCATCTAAGTACAGCGCCGGAAAGGAAAACACTTGCTCACATGGAATTCTCCTGCAGATGCAGAGGAGGCGATGACTGAAAGGGCAGTAACTACAGAAAAGATATTTAGAGGAATTCTGCAATGTATACAAATATCGAATCATGCTGTGTACTTAAAACTAACATGATGTTATATACTAATTATACCTCAATTAAAAAAAAATCATGGCATTGTGCTAAAGTCTGACTCCCTCCCGCCGAGCACTAACTAGTGGGGGAGGGGCCCGCGGTCAGGCAGGAGCCCCAGCTGGGGAAGGGGTCCGGCTTTCCTGTCCTCCACGCTGAGCAAGAGGGATTGGGTCTGGGCTTTAGCGCCCTTAGACCAGTGTTTCCTAAACCTCTGATAGAAATTAGCTGGGGCACTTCATAAAAATGCAAGTTTCTGGGCCCCTACCTACTCCCCCGCCCCCGCCCCCCCCCCCCCCGCAGGAACTTGGCTCTCCAGGGACTGCCTGGGGAGCTCCGTTTTTAACAAGAGCTCCAGGTGATTCTGATCCTCAAAACAGCTGGGGCGAAACCCATGTGAGACATTATCAGATGATCGAAAAAAAGATGGAAGAAATGAGCCTAAGGCCAGCATCTCTCCTCCGGGAAGACACAACTAACTTTGATTCCAGATCTTCCTCCCACAGCCTGAACGGGACTACGGTGAAACTGAGAATTGGATTTTGGGATGCAAAGGGTGGGGAGGCACGTGGGGAGGCAGAAGTGCTCTGGGGAGAGATTGGGGGCGGGAAGCCTGTGTGGCCAAGCCAAGTCACTGACTTCAAGCACTCTGCGTCCCGAGCCCGGCAGGAGAGAGGAAGCAAGGGAAGCGGGGGGCGGGGGGGGGGGGTGTTGGGGGGGAACCAGAGACTGGGCGGGAAGGACAGGGAGGCTTCCTGAGCGGGGGATAAGCCGAATCCAAGAGTCGCCTGAGAGGCATGATTCAGGTCAAGGTGAACATAGAGACATGAAGACACCCCATCTCCAGATCCGCCGGCTCGGCGCTGGGGATGGACCAAAGCTATGGTGGGTCGTCCTGGGCCAGAAATGCAAGGATGTCAGAAGAGCACCCTGGATCCCGGTGGCCACACCTTCCGTGGCTGCAGCCCGGGTCCCCCGTGGTCAGGGCTCTGCAGGGGGAGAGGCACAGGGAGAGGCCCTGGAAGGGGAGCTGCGGGGAGTCCCGCACCCCTGCTGAGGACGAGCACCGCGGGAGACCGAGCACCTGCATTCCTCAGTCCTGGGCAAGCGGGGGCTGGTCCGATCGAGCGCAGCTTCGCGCCCAGGAAACTGCTCACAGTACTGAGGTTTCCACGTGAGTAACCGCGTCTGAGGCCAGTGGGGAGTTCTAATTAATTCTTCTAAAATTAAAAAATCTAATGGTATTTAAAGAAAAGGGGGAAAAAAGGATAAAAAAAAGTCAGTAGTTAATATTTCCTGACTGCTTCCCGTCGGCCACATTTTACACGTGACCTCTCCTTTAGGATCATGAAGATCCTTTTGGGGAGGTGTGCAGGTGGGGAAATGCGGGCTCAGAGAGGCCAAGGACCTGCCTTGGGTTACACAGTAAGTGACAGATCTGAGATGTGAGAGCAGTTCCAAGGGACATGGTCACCGTCCCTCAGCTGTCTGTAAGAGGCAGCTTTTGGTGTGGTTCCCGATGATCCCCCCTCCTGGTAACTATGCCCTCATGGACTCCCCCCCCCCCCCACCCTTGAGCATGATGGTGGTGGTGGTGGAGGGACCTGTGACCTGCTTTAAACAAAAGAATACGGCAAAGGTGAGGGATGTCATCGTGCAAGTAAGCTACCCGGGATTGTAATGTCTGTCTTGCTAGCAGACTCTCTTGACTCTCTCGATGGCTTTGGTGAGGCGTGTTGCCATGCTGGGGAGACCCAGATTTGCAGGAACCGAGAGCGGCCTCCTGCCAACAGCCAGAGGGGGAAACTGAGGCCCTTCGCTTAACAACCCCTAGGGAACTGAAACTCTTCCAATAGCCACTTGGAAACCCGGGGGTCAGATCTCTGCACGGTTGAGACCTCAGATGAGATCCTGCCCCTCGCTGACACCTTAAAGATCCTTCATAAGAGACCCAGAAGTAGAGGACCCAGCGAAGCCATGCCCAGACTCTTGACCCAGAGAAAGCGTTTTGTTTTAAGCTGCTAAGTTTGTGGCAATTTATTACCCAGCAAAAGAGAACTAACACCTTGACCTTCGTAGAAAGTTTACTACATATCACAAATCCTTACATCGCGATGGGCAAAATCAGGGAACCTATAATTATACCTCGCCACAAAATTCAGAAATGCAGATTCCCAGCTCTGAGAGATCATCTTGCCTCACCTGAAAAAGCAAAAGTGCTGGGAACTAGGACACAGGAGTCAGTTCCGGTAAGTGTGCAAATCAGTATAAATAGAAAAATTCAAGAGAAGCAGAACTTTCCAACCCAGGAGGCCGCCTTTCCCTCGCAGCAGGGAAAAGCTGAAGAGAGTGCATATCAGAGAACAGAAACCACCTTCATGCCCAATTTTATTCTCCTTTCTTTGGTGTTCGATGCTTAGGGAGTGGATTTAAAAAATACTCCCTTCCCTTCTCCAGTGCTTTAAATAGAAAGCAGATGTTTCCGGATGGCAAACGCTTCTCCGGGCAGACAATATAACCCACTGTTCCCTCGCACAATCTTTTTAGAGCTGAATAAACACCAATTGCTGCTCATTGAACACATTTTGGAACCTGACAGTAATTGTCCCCGAGAATAATTAGACACTCTGTGCAACATACGTATGTTTGGAATATGAAACCCACTCAGCAGAGACACCATTCCTGCTCTAAATGGTTTCTGGCTCCGTCTGAGAGAATTCTGCAAAGAACTGGCAGGACTAATTTTTGCAGGAAAAAAAGAAAAACGATGTTTTAATTTATCACAATCCTCCACTTGCAACGGCAATGCTCAGCTCCACGCTTTTTCGGATATGGGTCTGTGAAACTCCACAATTCTTATCACTCCTATTTCTGTTTGCCTTGAATGAAAAACAAACCATCCAGACATTATTTTGCAGCTATTTAAACAGTGTTTCGGAGTCTCACAGGAGGCCCTAATTAATTTACCTACCTTGAGTCTTGAACCCTTCCAAATATTGATCACACGGCACCAAGAGAAACGCTCGCCCTCAAGCTCGACAGATGGTAAGGCACAGGCCCCCCATCGCAAAGGCCTTCCCTGGCTCTGGCCCCCATTGGACACACTCCAGGTGCGTTAGAATGTCCCACCAGCCCGGACCACCTGGCCCTACTCCACACCTGTCAGCACTTCTAAATCACCTGCATTTCCAGGTGCCCACGCACGTGCCCTGCCTTGAGCCTAAACGTCCCCCCCCCTTCGCTGGCCAGAAGACCTCCTGTTCGCCCTTCACGTGCTGTCACGGCATCCTGAGATGTCTCATCTGCACTCCCAGGACACAGAGCCTGGACTGAGTGTCACAGGGACCAGCAGTGTGGGCTCACCTGTCTCTAAGCCCTTGCTCTGGATGGTTAATAAGGCCCTTAGCAGACAGGGTCAAATCTCCAAAGCCTAGGACACAGAGTGGGTGACGAAGGAGATAAGGGGTGAAAGTTCCCTCTCGTACATTCTCCACCAGGAATCTAACTCATGGCTGTATTGTGGCCCTCCTTTCATACCAATCCCCGTAATAAATATAACATAGTAAACTTATTGTTATTTGCAACTGATACGATTGCACACCTACAATGCCCAGGAAAATCAACTGAAAAAGTGAACATGAATAATAAAATTCAGTAAGATGACTAGTTACAAAGTTAACAAAAAATAAAATCAACAGCCTTCTTATAGAGGCAAACAACCTCACAGGTGATGTAATGGATTTTTAAAGATCCCATCGAGAGCAGCAACCAAAAAGATACCATTTCTAGAAATCTATTGAAGAAGTGTGTAAGATCTGCATTAAAAATATCAAGATAAGAATTTCTAAAGAAAAGAATTTCTAAAGGCACAGAAAAGTAAACTTTAAAAAATAAGACACATTCTGTTCTTATATAGGAAAAGTCAATATGAAGATATCAAATACCCTTGGGGCACCTGGGTGGCTCAGTGGGTTAAGCGTCTGCCTTTGGCTCAGGTCATGATTTCAGGGTCCTGGGATCGAGCCCCGCATCAGGATCCCTGCTCAGCGGGAAGTCTGCTTCTCCCTCTCACTTTCCCTCTGTGTGTGCTCTCTCTTTCTTTCAAATAAATAAATTCAATCTTTAATCAAAAAAGATGTCAAGTACCCCTAAATTAATACATACATTTGTCCCAATATCAACAGGAATCTCTTGAGAACTAGATAGGGCTATTCGTGTGGGAAACTCACCCTGTGAAGATAGCCAAGAAAATTCTGAAAATGAAGAGCAATGAGATTCAGCCCTGTCAAACAATGAAACACTTAACTGTCCAGTTCCAGCCCATGAAACAAGGAGGAATTGAGCAGAGAAGTAAATTAATGGAACAGAACAACTGCGTTAGAAACAGAAGCCCGAGGAATTAAGCACATGATGTGGTACTGCTCATCCGTGGGGGGCACGGGAGTCGCCCCACATACCCCCTTACGACGAGGGGTTAGCAACTCTCGGGGGAAAGCCCGCACCTGCTGCACGCTCGCGAGAAGTCTGTCTCCCCGCCTGGTTTGAGCGCTGCCACGTGGGTCACGGCGGACCCGTTTTATTAAAGTTACTTCTGCCTGCCCCCAAACTGCCCGGATGAACACAACTGATTAACGAGAGAGCTCACGTAAGTCACACCTGTTACCAACCCTCCACGGACTGGGGATTCCCTTTTCGGGTCACATTTACATCAGAGAACGGAATGTGGCAAGTGACCCTGATGAATGCTGATGGGCTTTGTTAATGACACTGCCGTAGATCCCGGAAGGCTTGACGGTTTCTCGGGAGCCCTCCGCGCACCTTCTCTGCGGGTCCTCCTGTGATGTGGGGCTCACTGAGTTCATGGACTGGGTCACAGGCTGCAGGGCTGCCCCAGAGGGACCATCAGATCCACTCCCATGTGCTCTGGGAAAGGGTCGGGAGTCTCCAGGAGAGGTGGTGGTCCCCAACGGTGGGTGGGGATCCCGACAGTGAGGAGGGGAAGAGGCAGGGTTTCAGAAAAGCAAAGCGGATATGGAAGGCACATACTTGCATGGGGTAAGGTGGGGGGGGCTCTTCTGAGGATGAAGGATAAGAAAACAGATTATGGGAGGACGAGACCAAGGGCAGGATCAAGAGAGAAAATAAAAGAAAACTCACCAGGATGACAAGTGAAAGGGACATGAGGGAAGCTTCTGGGGTACCAATGACATTCTGCATCTTCGTCCAGGTGATGCTTACATCTTTGTGTTCACTTTGTGAAAACCACCGAGCTGTACACATATAATTTATGTACACACTTTTGTGTACATATAACTAAAAAAATTTATTTTAGAAATATATCTTATGCAAAACTGACAAAAATGATGATGCACCAGAAATAAATCTGGTTAAAGAACTGTTAAAAAAAAAAAACAAAAAACCCGCCTCTCTGAAAACTATAAAACACTGATGAAAGAAATTGAAGATATCACAAAGAAATGGAAAGACATTCCATGCTCGTGGATTAGAAGGACAAATATTGTTAAAATGCCATATTATCCAAAGCAACCTCTACAGTTAAGGCAATCCCTATCAAAATACCACCCGCATTTTTCACAGAACTAGAACAAACAATCCGAAAATCTGTACAGAACCGCAAAAGACCCTGAAGAGCCAAAGCAATCTTGAAAAAGAAAAGCAAAGCTGGAGGCATCACGATTCCTGACTTCAAGCTCTATCACAAAGCTGTCATCATCAAAAGAGTACGGTCCTGGCACGAAAGCAGACACAGAGATCCATGGACCAGAATAGAGAGCCCAGAAATGGACCCTCAACTCTATGGTCAACTCATCTTCAACAAAGCAGGAAGGAATATCTAATGGGAAAAAGACGGTCTCTTCGGTCTCTTCAACAAATGGTTTTGGGAAACCTGGACAGCCACAGGCAAAAAAAAGAAACCAGACCATCATTCTCTTTGACTATACACAAAAGTAAACTGAAAATGGATTAAATACCTAAATGTGAGACCTGAAACCATAACAATCCTAAGGGAGAGCACGGGCAGTAATCTCTGACATCATCCATAGAAATATTTTTCTAGATCTGTCTCCTGAGGCAAGGGAAATAAAAACAAAAATAAACTATTGGAACTACAGCAAAATAAAAATCTGCACAGCAAAGGAAACAATCAACAAAGCTTAAAGGCAACCCACTGCACGGGAGAAGATATTTGCACACAACGTATCCAATAAAGGGCTAGTGTCCAAAATCTAGAAAGAATTTATCCAACTCGACACCCCCAAAATGAATAATCCAATTAAAAAATGGGCAGAAGACATGGAACAGACATTTCTTCAGAGTTGACATCCAGATGGCCAACAGACTCATGAAAAGATGCTCAACATCACGCTTTATCAGGAAAACGTAACTCAAATGACAATGAGAAACCACCTCGCACCTGTCAGAATGGCTAAAACCAACAACACAAGAAACTAAAGGTGTTGGCGAGGATGCGGAGAAAGGGGAACCCTCTTGTGCTGTTGGTGGGAATGCAACTGGTGCAGTCACCGTGGAAAACAGTGTGGAGATTCCTCAAAAAATTACAAATAGAGCTACCCTGTGATCCAGCAACCACACGGCTGGGTGTTTACTCAAAGAACACAAAAACATTAATTCAAAGGGATACCTGCACCCTGATGTCTATAGCAGCATTACACACACACACACACACACACACACACACTGGAATATTATTCAGCTATTAAAAAAAGAATGAAATCTTGCCATTTGCAATGACATGGCCGGAGCTAGACGGTATTACACTAAGTGAAGTAAGTCAGCCAGAGATAGACAAATACCATGTGATTTCACTCCTATGTGGAATTTAAGAAAATAAAGAAAAAAAAGAGATGAACCAAGAAACAAACCGCTGGTGAGCAGGGGTGGGGGGGGATGGGTGAAACAGGGGATAGGGATGAAGGTGGGCACCTGTCCTGAGGAGCACCGGACAGTGTACGGAAGTGTTCGATCGCCATATCGCACACCTGACACTAATATTACACTGTACGCGAACTGGAATTTAAATAAAAACTTAAAAAAAAAACCATCTCACCAGCAATACTGCAATGTCACCCCATCTTCACGTGCCCCCCTCTATCCCCGTCCAGACCCTCTCTCCCTCCTCCACACATCCACCCTGCGCTGCCCCCGCCGCTCTCCTGGGTCTGGCAGGTGAGGGGGCAGAGGATCCGGACGCCGCAGGTGCGCTCGGGGACAGGCCGGCGCCCCTGTGCGCGTGGCCGTCGGGAGACGGGAGGAGGGACGAGGCTGGAGGGTGGGCCCCGCTGGACACCCACGGCTCTGAACGCCACACTACGGACATCGGTCCCCACCTTGGAGGCTGCCCTCTCCCCACCGGGCTCCACGGAAAGTTTACGTCAAAGCTGTTGTCTCTTCAAATACATTCCAAGAAATACGTGTGTAGGAAAAATGTGAAATGCATCTGAAGAGTTGTTTTCTCCATCATGGGATACCCCCTTTAGGAAATGGTATTGTCAGGGCGCCCGGGGGGCGCAGTCGGTGAAACGTCTGACCTCAGCTCTGGTCGTGATCTTGGGGTCCTGGGATGGCGCCCATGTCAGGCTCCGCACTCCATGGGGAGTCTGCTTCTCCCCTCCCTCTGCTTGTGCTCACTCTCTCTCTCCAGTAAATAAATAAAATCTTAAAAAAAAAAAGGAAGAGAAAGAAATGACGTTCTCCACCCGAGACTGCTGAGGTCACCTGGGAGCCGTGTGCACTCGCCACACCCAAACCGGCCTTCACCTCGGTGGGCGCCTTCTGTTCGCGTGTGGTCTGTGGAAAGTATCCTGTCTTGGGATCTTCACATGTAGTCGTGATTTTATTCTGTACAGGGCATACTGAGCATTTATGCTATCAAAACTCATTCCATCTCAATCTATGCTGGAAAAAAAAGGGAGTTTGAAACAAAAAAGCAGGGTTTTATGATTCACGGACCGTGGAGACCAAGCCAGGGCTCAGAATCATCCAAGTGACGATTTCTGAAAAGCCAGGTGGTGAGCTGCCCGAGTCGTAACGATGGATGAGTCCTGGGTCGGCCGATTCAGGAGAGCACCAAACACGGCTGGAGGAGCGGTTCGTGCTCTAATGCATCTGAGCACAGAGTTCCCTGCGACACTGCGATGAAAACAAAATACAGAAGACTCGGTGCCACCCCTGAGAGGAGGAGATGACTTGGCGACATTACGCCCAATCACAGCGGCCGCGACGTTCTGAGAGGACTGGAAAAAACATGCTCCCTTGGGGCGCCTGGGTGGCTCAGTGGGTTAAAGCCTCTGCCTTCGGCTCAGGTCATGATCTCAGGGTCCTGAGATCGAGCCCCGCATCGGGCTCTCTGCTCAGCGGGGAGCCTGCTTCCCCCTCTCTCTCTGCCTGCCTCTCTGCCTACTTGTGATCTCTCTCTCTCTCTCTGTCAAATAAATAAATACAACCTTTAAAAAAAATACCTTTAAAAAAAAAAAAAAACAAACATGCTCCCGATTTTAAACGCTGAGGACTTTTGCATTCGTCTACAGTAAAAATGGGGAGAATGCGGCGTGGCTGCTAATGGGTTCTGGGTTTCTTGCAGGAGAGATCAAAATGTTCTAAAATTAGACTGTGTTGATGGTTGCCCCAGTTCTGAATATATATAAAAAAAAAAATCAATGAATTGTATATTTTATAAAACTGACTTGTATTGTACTTGAGTTACATCGCAATTAAATGGCTTTGGTGTTTGTTTTGTTTTGTTTAAAGATCGCCTGTGGGCGAGAATAGGGAGACACAAGACCGAGCGACGGAGTTTTCGGGCTGGGGCAGTTGAGAGGAAGGGTGCATCGTGCATGAGGGTGCCATGGCTGCGGACCATGCGGCAGAAAGGCCAGAGGCAGACAGGATCCCTTTTCGGGGTCACTACCTTGAGGAGCCCACGGGGTCGACGACACCACGCAGAGAGCCCACAGGGAGAGAGGAGGAGACAGACGACCGAAGCAGGGGGGCGCCCAGCTCAGGGGCGGGAAGAGGAGCAAGGAAAGGTCCTCAGGGTCACTTAGGCTGAAGACCAGGCAGCTTCTTACCCTACTGAAGGCTGTGAAGGCCGCCATGTCGCTCTACCTGTTCTGGGAAAGGAAAACTAGGGACAGACACCCGAGCGATGCAGTAACAACATTTTAAGGGTCTTCCTTTGTCTCAGGGACATTACAGGACGCTTTCTCCCCATCAGGGACAAAGCTGAAGAAATGGAGGGAGGACGTCACTCTCCTGACGAGTCAGGAGGAATCACGTCAGGGCCCTGGAGGAGGGGACACTCGCCCTGCCTGTGCGACCTGGGGCCCGTCGCCTCACTCTGAATATCACCAGCCCACGCGATGGTGTGCAAAATGCTTGTTATTAACATCCACCTGTTAAAGGAATGTTCTGAGACGCTAATGACAGGCAGAGATCCCGCTGCAGGGAAGGCCATCCCTTTCCCACCTTGGGCATCTCAACTCGCCCAGACAGAATCGAGCCGTCTCTCCTAAAATCATCAAACTAAACAAAAAAATGTTCAAAAAGAGTAACTGTGTGCATCCATAATTAAAAAAAATTTTTTTTCAAAGTTTAAAAGATTTGGTAGTCTGAGACTTATTTTCTCCTTTATTGATGAATTAGGACCGGTTGTGGCTAATCGCTTTCGTGGGTCATCCTTTTAGGTTCCTGGGTGGCCGCCGGGGGATTCTAGCCCCAGTTCGAGAAGTCAAACCCTCGTTAAGGGTACGGGCTACCGCTCTGAATTCAGGTTTGGGGGCAGAAAAGCTGTTCTTGTTTTCCTAGGACTTACTCTTGTTCAGAATGAAAAAGGCGTGGTGTGAAGAGGCTGGTAACTTGCCAAGTCAACTGCAGAAGGTGTAAAACACAAAACCGAAGGTGCAGACACACCTCCACAGAGCGCCTGTGATGACTTCATTTATACCATCAATTCGTCTCTCGGGCTATTCGATTTTTGATGTATTACAAAAAGCTTCTTTTACAAAAATAGGTGGCAACTATAGAGTTGCCAGATTTGGCACGGACATTTGTGCATACACACGGGCGTGCACACACACACACACACACACACACAAATACAGGATTTCTGGCTAAACTTAAATTTCATATAAACCATGGACAATTCTTACGTTACTGAGTTGTAATTTAGACACCGCACAACTGCCCCTTGTGAGGTACGCGATTCCGTGAGTTTTGGTTTATTCGCGGAATCATGCAGCATCACCATTATCTAATCTCAGGGCGTTTTCAGCACCCCCAAATCCCGGACTCATCAGCGCTCACTCCCACCTCCCCTCCGCCCGCTCATGCACGCTCTGTCCCCATCGGTCTGCCTTCTCTGGACGGTCCCCGTAAATGCAGTCCCATAGGATATGGCGTTCTCCCGGAGCACAGCGTCTTCAAGGGCCACCTGTGTTGGGCTGTGTCTCGCTATCTCACCGGGTTTGTGGCTGAACATCAGTTAGCTGTATGGATACACTACACTTTGTTTCTCCCTCCGTCAGGAGATGGCCATCTGTGTGGTTCCCACCTTTTGACTATTATAAAGAATGCTGCTGTGAGTTATTTGTGTCCTACCTTTGCGTGGACATGTGTTTTCCTGGCTCTTGGGCATGTCCGTGGGAGTGGAATTGCTGGGGCACAGGCAGCTCTGGGGAGGGGCTGGAGCCTGGTTTCCAAGAGGCCGCACCGCCCGGCGTCCGGGGACCGCACCCCACACCCGCAGGACGTGTGCCTCCTCTGTTTCCACTACTTTCCCTGGTGGCTGCTGCCGAGGAAGGAACTGAACCGCTTATTTCAGAATCTTTTATTAACGGGAGAATTTTTTTCATGCTTTGAGAAATACAGAAAACACAGAAAGGCGGGGTTTAGAGAAAGGCAAGAAAGGAATTCGGTAAACAGCACAGCCAATGGTTTTTACGTACGGCGACCTTGGAAGACGCAGGCAAACCTGTAGACGGTGGGTGGGCCACATTTTGAGGCTAGGAAGACGTCCTTCTGGGTTCTGCCCTTCTCTGTTTGTCTCGAGTGACCGGGACAGTTACGACTCTGCATCCCTGTGCCCTGGGCGGGGATGCGGCTTATAGGAACCCCTGATGCCCAGGGAGCACCTCCACTCTTCTTACCTTGCCTCTAAGTGACTTTGACCATCCTGCAGAGGCTTGAACTGCAAGGACAGGAGAGCTCCAGATCCTTCTAGAACCTCTTTTGTGCAGCTGGAAATGCCCTGGCCGCTCCTGGCTGCTCCTGGCCAGTGGTGCCTGCCGGCAGGAGCCCAACGGTCTGACCTGGTACCCCGCCCCGCCAGAGCCCACAGCCCTGCTGTCCCCAGATCTCAGCCACTGTCCTCGCTTCTACCATCTCACCCCAGCAAGGAGCACGTGGGGCCACGCTCCCTACAGCCCACAGGAGCCACGCGCAGCCGTCATCCACGGCCAGCCAGTCAACCACGCGGTCAAGCTTCGCACGCCTTAGGAAACGGTTCCTGCTCCTGCCCCCTGCCCGGACCCTTTGTCCAGACTCCCAGGCGCAGGGTCCCCACACGGCACGGGCCCCGGGAGGCCTCAGGGGCCATCTCTTTGTTGTCATTTATTCGGAAAGCACGTGGGGCTTGCAGAAAAAAGTCTGCTGGTCCCCCTAAAAGCTAAACATAGAATTACCCTAGGACCCGGCAACTCCAGGTCTAGGTACCCCCACAAGAACTGAGAGCAGGGACCCACACAGAGACGCGGACGCTCACGCTCGCAGTGGCCCAGCTCACAACAGCCAGGAGGCCGAAATGGCGGAAGCGTCTGCCGACAGGCGAGCAGACAGAGGACACAACGGTATTTGGACATCAAAGGGATGGAATTTTGATACACGTTACAACACAGGTGAACCCTGAAAACATTAAGCTAAGTGAGAAAAGTCAGCCACACAAGGATAAAAACTGCATGGTTCCACTTCCGTGACTCCGACAGTCAAACGCATAGAGACAGAAAGTAGAAGGGTGACTATCGGGGGCTGCGGGGGAGTGGGGAGTGGGGTGCTACTGCTCCGTGGGGACAGAGTTTCTGTTTGGGAAGACGAAGAGGATCTGGGGGGGTTGGTGACAGGTGCGCAGCACGGTAATGTTCTCGATGCCGTGGAATTGCGAATGCATTTAGAAATCGTTAAAATGGAGAACTTTATGTTGCGAATATTTTACCACGACAGCAGAGTGGCTGGAGAACTTGAATGTCACTTAAAATCTCTTGCTTCGGAGAAAACAGAACAACAAAAAAAGAAAGGAAAGGGGGGGAAAACCTTATATGTTTCAGAATTCCAACAAAACCCAGCCAATACTAGGGCTGCCGATGTTAAGGACATAGGATTAAGAGAAAAGATAAAGTTACGAAACAGCATCCTGCTATGCTCCCATTCTTACAAATATGTATACTGATAGACACACACTTACCTAACATTCGCCAGCAGCTACGTGAGAGAGCTGAGCTGGGCATTAAAAACACCCCAGGGGGGCGCCTGGGTGGCTCAGTGGGTTAAAGCCTCTGCCTTCAGCTCAGGTCATGATCTCAGGGTCCTGGGATCGAGCCCCGCATCGGGCTCTCTGCTCAGCGAGGAGCCTGCTTCCCCCTCTCTCTCTGCCTGCCTCTCTGCCTACTTGTGATCTCTCTCTGTCAAATAAATAAATAAAATCTTTAAAAAATAAAAAAATAAAATAAAATAAAAACACCCCAGGAAATAAGCCACAGCCACTGCCTCAGGATCCAGGGAGCTCCCCACGTGTCTGTGGCGGGGCCCTGGTGTGTGTGCAAGGAAACAAGTGCGGAATGCTGACCGCGCAGCCGGGGCGCTCTCTGGCAGGAGAGGGAACCAGCTTATCGAATGCAGGCAACGTGGAGTGGCATCTGGGCAAGGGAAAGGCCCCTGTCTCCTGCTTCCCAAGCTAAAGGTCAAGTGCACAACCACGTGGACCAAGCAAGACAGGTGTGAGAGGGCCCCACCACCACCGCAGACAGAGGGAGAGAGGCAGGTACCCCTGAGAACTTTCTATAGCATGGTGCCTCTTGTTAACAATATGACCTTGAATACTTAGAAACTTGCAAAGAGGGGAAATCGTATGGTAAGTGTTCTTAGTGCCCACACACACACATAATGATGATGATGAAGAGGGCAGCAGGGAGCTCTCAGGAAGAATGGAAATGTTTAGGCATCCTGGGTTTCCTGGGGGTGTACGTATCTCCGACGTCCTTAAGCTGTATGCATTGAATATGTACAGTTTCTCGTAGGTCAATTACACCTCAATAAAGTGATTAAAAAAAAAAAGTTTAGATAGCCAGGGGACAGAGATGACAGAAGCTGGATGGGGATGTGGCACTGAGGGACCTGAGCCCACGAGGGGCCCTCTGAGCGCCCAGGTGCTTGGCTGGAGATCTCCAAACCAGGGGCTGCTCTGGAAAAAGCCGGAGCCATCATCTTGAGTTATTATCTGGGATTGATTCTACCTCACAGTTAACCCGCTGGTTTCCAACCTCGTGACCAGGAAGTAATTTATTATTTGTGTCCTCCCCGCGGACCCCATTTATTGAGAGATTTTGGCCTTCTGGGTGGTATTTAGGAAAGAATAATTTGTTTTCTCTTTTCTTTATTGATCAAAGTCGCACACAACTGCCAAACAGCTTTCTAACCGGCAGGATTTCACGGAGGTGGCCTCAAGAACTGATAGGATTCCAGCCAAAGACGAAGGAACGTTCGTTGCCAGCTCAAGCTGCTGGGGGCCCAACAACTCGCCCTTTGTCTCGGGGAAAGAGTGGAACAGCGTGGACTCATGTCCCTGCTCTCCCAGGCTCCTGGGTGGGGACAGCCGCACAGCCATTTCCCTTTGCGCCCAAGGACGCTGCACGTGTGTGACCCCAACGGCCGATCCGGCTGATGTGGGAGGTGGGAGCAGCAGGGTTCTGCCCCGCGGGGGAGGCAGCAAGGCCCAGCGCGCACAGAAGGGAGAAGAGACGCATTCAGGATTTAACGTTACGAGGCTGAAACAGTGGGTGTCTCGAGGGAAGGGAACCTAGTAAATTAAAATAAGCCCACCGTGCTAGAGCCGCCTGAGTTCACTCGGACACGTGGAAATGGGGCACCTCCCACCAGCCCTGTATTTGCTGCAGGCCCACACACACAGGAGGTCCAAAATATTTGCTAAACTGAATTATTTGGCTTTGATGTAACATGGAAATCCCACCACCTGGGCCCAGCAAGGCAAAACGACTGTTATTTCCCACGACTGTCAAGGGGTAAAAGTGGAGACCAGCTGGTCGGGTTCAAAAGGACGGGCCCCCAGACAGGCCTCCGCGGGACAGCTGCCGAGGCCTGAGCCCCGCAGGACGGGGCCAGCCTAGTCCCATGTGGACCACACAGTCTGTGGGGCAGCTCAGAAGGGGGATCCTGGGGAGCCCCCGCAGGAAACCTGGGCCCGGGAGCTGGTAGGGTGGCCGGAGCCCCGTGTCGCCCACGATCCAACTCTGGCCCTCCGTCTGCACTCATCAGCGTCCTTCAGAAGTCTAACGCTGGGCCCCGGGGACAGCGAGACGGATGCGGTACGACCCCCCCCACCCCCGCGCTCGCCCACAGGAACAGCTGGGGGCCCTGAGCAGAGAGTGCGGGCGCCGGGGGGTGCAGGTCCGGGGCTCCGGGAAGGCAGCCAGAGGTCTCTGCCAGGGATGCCCCAGGGCAGCACAATCCTGCTGGGAGAGGTCCCCACCATGCGCAGCGTCCCCTCCAATGGAGTACCAGGCCCCCCCTTAGCAGGGGCTCCCTTGTTCGCAGTCCTCCTCCAGGAACCCTTTCTATGAGCTCACTTCCACAGCGTCAAGACCCTTCTCTCCCTGGGGACCCCCAATGGGCACCTGCAGCCCAGCTGTCTGTGCAGAGCTCAGACCTGCACGTCCCCTCCCTGCAGGCTCGCCCGCAGCCCCAGCTCAGTGAGTCCTGCCGCCAGCTCCAGCAGCAAGCCAGAAGCCTGGGAGCCCATGCACCTCGCCGCCTGGGCCCTCGGCCTCCCCGCACGCAGTGTCCTCAACGGGCCGCCGGCGAGCCGAGCCGAGCCGAGCCACACATGCTGCACAGCACGGTCTGAGGATGGCCGTCTCTGTGCTCCTGTATTCTTCTGTATTCTTCTTCTTTTTCTTATTCTGTAATCCGTATTCTTCTGCCCAATATCCGGCACGGGGCAGAGACCCGGCAGGCATCTAGAGGAAGGCGTGCCTTTTTCTCAGTTGCACAGACGTCTCTGGGCTGGGAGCAAGAGGATCTCCTCGAGCTTCTGGGTGCAGAGCTGAGCCGGGCGCAACTGGAGTGCCCGGCACGTCACGTCTGACCACAAGCGGGCTCGTCCATTTACCCATGTGCTGCACAAAAATGCGTCTGTGACATTAAAAAAGATTGGGAAACGCTGACCTTGATTATAAAGCCTCTTTCTGCGTCTGGATCCTTTCCGTCAGGACATACACAAGCTGGGGTTTCTCCCGTTGGGACCCGACCTGCGAGTCAGCCTGCCTGCCCCACCCAACATGCCCTCCTGCCTGCCGGCACCTGCTCAGGGAAGCACCACCAGGCTGTGTACAGGGGCAGGGAGGCCCACGGGCAGGTCAGCCTGGTGCCCGGCACCGTAACGGGGTCGATGTAGACCAGCCGCCTCCCTTCGGAACTGGGTCATCACTCCTGCCCGTGAGGCCCCCGCCCCTCCATGCATAATTACACGTGACCCAGGTAATGATGCAGTTCTGCAGCCCTTCCAACAAGGAGACTTCAGGGATCAGATGGATCTCGGATTCCAGCATGACTTTCAGAAAGGTCAACCAGAAATTAAATGGAATGCCCGGTACCAGGAAGAGTTAAGTCAATAAGTTAACACAAACGTCCTGTGTAACCACCTAAGAAAGAGAACATTATTGGGACTAGACAAATATTGTTCCCTGTAGAGCCAAGGAATGTGCCAGGATCCTATTTCCTTCTGGACCTTTCCAATGTCCAGAGCCAAGTGCTCCTCAAAGACAAAAGCTCCTGGCATTGAGGTCAGAGAGAAGCTTCTCACTGGTGCTCTCCCAACTATTCAAAAAGCAGGCAGTACAGGGGCGCCTGGCCACCTCAATGGGTAGAGCAGGTGACACTTGATCTTGGAGCCGTGAGTTCGAGCCCCATGGTGGACACAGAGTTTACTTTAAAAAAAAACATAAAAAATAAAAGCGGGTGGGATCTTCGTGCACCTCATATTTGGAATACAATGTGCTTGAAGACTGTTTTTATTTTTTTGTGGAGTTTTTCCATGGCCTTCTTTTTCCCGACTGAGACAACGCAACACGGCCCATCCCTCCATCACCCATGTCTTCCGGCTTCTTGTTTGTTCTGTCCATCGTCTGGAATCCATTCCAGCTTCCGTCCTGAAGATATTATTCTTGGAACCGGTGACTCTCGGTTCTAATTGGCACTGGGTGGCCCGCTCACAGCCATCTGTCTGGAGTTCTTTTCTTTGGACTCCTGGAAGACACCGCTCCTCCCTGTGCTCCCGCCTGTCTCCTTCAGAGTTTTCACCCTTGTCTTACTGGTGTGGACCCTCCAAATGAGTGGGAGGTAGCCCGTAAGGACCCGAATATCGGTAACCACCTTCTCACCCGACAGGTTTGGCGAGGGGCGCGTTCCCTAGAGCTGCGGCACTGGATCCGTGCTGACTCGGTGGCTGGAAACGACAGGCGCCTACCCTCACAGAGCAGAGGCCAGAAGCGCAAGGTCAGTGCCACCGGGCTGCAAACTCGCAAACTCGGTGGCAGGAGCGCCGCGCTCCCTCCAGGGGCTCTGGGGAAGATCCCGTCCCTGGCCTCCTCGACTTCAAAGCCAGCAGCTTGGCATCTTCAAGTCCCCCTCTCTGCCGAGGGCCTGACATCCCCTCTGTCTTCTGCCTCGGCCCCATCAGGACACCTGTAACTGCAGGGAGGGCCCACGGGGGTCGTTCAGGAGAAGCGCCCCATCTCAACGCCCTTACTTTCCTCGAGTCGGCAAAGACGCTTTTATCACGCGCGGTCGCATCTGCAGGTTGCAGAGATCTGGGACCGAATATCTAAGGGGGGCACGTTTCAGTTGACCACGCTGGATAGGAAATTTTTCTTTCAATGGTTAACAAACGATTTTCCCTCCGAGCCTTGCTTTACTACTGTCTTGCATCCGTTTCATCTGATGAGAAGCTCATTTTGCTGGTTCCTCCTCAGACTCCTCGGTGCTCCAAGCACTCCCTGTTCTCACCTGGGGGGCTGATCACACTAGCCCCGCAGCTTCAAATGCCTCCCACCCACG
This sequence comes from Potos flavus, assembly GCA_028534135.1. Classification (NCBI taxonomy): domain Eukaryota; kingdom Metazoa; phylum Chordata; class Mammalia; order Carnivora; family Procyonidae; genus Potos; species Potos flavus. Next base: position 2,929,580 of record CM052896.1, on the reverse strand, counting down.
CTGGGTCCCTGCCAGACCATTATTCTACAACGCCGACCCCCACCCCCCACTCCCAGCCTCACCTCTGCCAGGGAGTTCATGTGCCCTCAGTTTCTCCTAATAAACACAGCGTCGCTAGGGGCTTCCATCGAAGTTCCTCCCTGCTTTTAGCCTCGCTTCTCAGGCCTGCCCGGGGCTGGACCTGTGGGCTGGGTCAGGAGGCTCTCCGGAGGGCCGCAGGGCAGACTGTCTCCCCCGCCCCCGCCCCAGCCCCTCCGTCGCACTCTGGGCTCCTCCGACACATCGACACATCGACACATTGTTGGCCTCACCATTTCCCTGCCTGCTTTCCTTCATCTGGAAATTTGCTGCAATCTCTCGGCTGCTGCTAATTCCCTCCAGTTCACCTTTCACCGTTCACCGGTTCACCTTGCTGTCCCAAGATTCTGCTCTTTGTAATCGCGTTATTATCATGCAAATGGATTCTGGGGAGGGAAGGAGTAAGCAAGCACCTGTGCTGAATCTCACCTTGGACTCTCAGTTACTCTCATTAATTTTTCAGTTACAACGTGCATATGCTGAGGAGACAGCAGACGCTCTCTTCTGAGGCTCCTCTTGGTGGGAGTTCGGGGCAGGCAGGTTGGCAGGGCTCAGACCTACAGCCCACCCAGTGCCACCCCCGAGGCACGCGGACCCTCCCTGTGCGAGCTCCGCTGCTCAGGACACAGATCTGCCTGCGCCTGCTCAGGAAATGGCAAACTGCATGTGGGTTTCCTCTTTCCAGGATTTTGTTTAAAAAGCAAAGGACTTCTGTGGCCTTCCCCAGAATGCCGATTACATGCGCCGAGGCAGTAAATGAAAAGCACGGACAACTTGGTATCGAGAACACCTTTTTGCCAGTTCCATCCGTCCAAGAGAAACTTTTTACTCAAAAGCAAAGCCTGCGTGATGCCTCCCGGCCGTACAAAGGCTCCGGTTTAAAAATAAACACAGGCATTTGAAGGAGCACAAAAATAGCCCTGCGCCCGCAGCGCCGGGGAGCCTTACAACCCGGGGCACATGCGGGCTCGGAAGGAGCGAGAGTCCACGGTCCATGGAAGGTTAGCGCTTGTGGACCTCAAACGGGGGACACGAGTTGAAGGGAGCCTTTTCTGTGCCTGATCCCCTTGGGCCACAGCGTGTCAGCCGCAGCCGTCCGCCCTGTCCCGCTCTTCACAAACGGGCTCGGAAGGCGCCCCCCGCCCCCTGAGCTGAAATGCGAGACCCTCGCCCAGCCTTTGTCTCCACCTGACTTTGTGGTCTCCTCCCCGACAATCCCCGCACCCACCCTGCTCGCCCCATAGCTGTGCTTTCAGCAAAGCTGTGCCCTCCTCCTGGAACGCCTCTTGCTCAGGCCCACCCCCCACCGGTCAGAATCCTACATCCTTCAAGGCGACGGGCAGACGAGGCCCAGGCCACTCTTCCAACTGAGGCACCTGGTTCCACCACTAGACGGCCTTCTCTCCCGGGAGCCCGGCTGTCTGTCCGTCCTTTGTGGCCCTCCTCCTCTGCCTTGTCTTCGGGTACCTATGAGTGTGCTGCACCCCCAGATGGGGGTACAAGCCCCTAGGGGCAGGGATCAGTCTTCATCTCCAGAGCTCCCACGAGGCCTTGATGGAGGAAGTGCTCCAAGCTGAAGCTAGAAGCTTTGCAGGAACTGGAGCAGCAGAGGGCCCAGGGTGACAAGCTGCCGGCCGGTGGGCTCCGCGCAGTTCCGCAGGGCGAGCGAGCAGCCCCTCGTGGGACCGCAGGGGGGACTCTCTCTACGGCAGAGCTGACAGCTGATGCTTCTCCCCGGGCCGCCGAGACGTCCTGACCCTCCCAGCTCCAGGCTGCACCGGGACAGCTGGAGGCCCGGTTTCCGGCTTCCCCTCCTCCCTCCACCCTGCTGGGCTGCACGAGTGACCTTTCCCCACGTGCCCTGCCTTCCTGGCCTGAAAGCACGGCCCTGCCACAGGGAGCTCGAGGGCCACGCACTGCCTCTTCTGGGCCGTGCCACAGCCAGAGCCTGGCGCCCGGTAAACGTGCCTCGACAAAGGAGAGAGCGAGCACGGTGCGCAGAGAGGGAGCCGCAGGGGATGGGCGCCAACACCGTCCTCGGGTTTGGGAGGACAAGGGACAGAGAACCGGCGGGTCTGCGATGGAGAGAAATAAAAGCCTTCCGGAAGAGTGACGTGTTCCCGTCCCTCCGTGGAAGGCCCTGGAGGCTGTGTGCGCTGCAGGGTACAATGCACTGCACGTGGGACTGCAGTACTGGGTCCTCTACGGCTGCTTCTCTCTGGGGGGAAAGTGCGACGCTGGGCTCTCTGCAGAGTGAGGCAGCCGGCAGGTGCCGCACAGCCGGGGCCCGTGCGCGTGGCCCAGAGTCTGGCCCGGAACGGCCCCAGCGTGCTCCCCTGCACCAAGGACGCCTCGCCCGGCGCCTCCAAAGGGCCAGATGGCCGTGTGCAGATTGCTCCCCGCTTCATTTTCATCTTCTCCAAGATTTGCGGGTTTCTGCACACATTTCCATCGCGGGTGACATTCACGTTCCCTCCTGTATCTGTTTTCTCAACAGGAAATGCCTTTCCGTGGTCCTTCCGTGCCAGCCACCCCCCCACCCCACCCAGCAGTCCCTCCGAAAAGGTCCTTCCTGGAGGTTTTAGCTCGAGCGGGTCCGCAGCTGTGTGCCGCCGTCCTGCCGGGCCCTGACATCCGTCTCTCACCTGATTTCCCCGCCGACCTTGAGAAATCAGCATCCAAATCTCCGTTTCACAGAGGAAAACAGAAAGCGGAAAAAAGATAAAGTGATGTGCCCAAGGTCACAGCCATTAAGCGACAGTCACCTAAGCTGCCTGAGCCCAACACACAGTGCTTCAGGTGCCTTCACGCTGGTCCGTTCGGCGCACCCCCAGAGATGTCCCACACCTGCCCTCTACCGACCCCCTCCTCTCTCCCACCCCCAGTGGCAGGCCGACGCACTCTTGAGGAGCTTGTGGGTCTCTGAGCAAACCGACTCATCCTTACCCATCTCTCCCGTAGGCCGTCTTCCTGCAGCAACCCCACAGCTCTTCCCAAAGTCCCAACAGTCAGCGGAGTGCCGGAAAACTCTACCTGAGTTCCCCAAAGCTTCAAGCTCCTGTCCAAGGACTCACAGCCCCGAATGGTACCTCTCAGGCCTGTTTGGACCACGCTGATCAACCAACCGCTAGGTCAGAAAGATGGGGCTCCCCTGGCGTTTCAACAGCCCGCCTCCTGGGTGGCCAGAGAAAACCTCCCTCCAGGCCCCTGGGATCTCTCTGCAGCTCCAACTACCAAAACAGGCCTCCCCTCCCGCAGCACTAAACAAGAACCTTGGGAAACCCCCTCTTCTCCCAGCTCCACGCCCCGACTACCCCCCACCCACGTGAAGCAGGCCTCCTCCTGTGTGTAGCCCTAGAAAGTTCCTGTTCCCTCCTGACCTTCTCTGGACCACAACCCCCCCCCACCTGTCACCCTCTCAAATGGCAGCTCCGCAGGGAAGCTAAGATGTGGAACCCAATTCTAATGTGTGGTTCCCCCCACAGACACACCACTGAGTGATTCTCTGAGACAACCAGCGGGGGGTCCTACAATTCAACTCAGTCCGCGTCGGGTACCGCTGGTTGAGGGCTCCGTCCCACAAGACCACCCCCTCGCTCCTGCTTCTGACACCTGCTACACGTCCAGGTTGTCCCCTGTGCTCCCGACTTCCCGGCTAGACGCCCGAGGGTCCCTCCTTGGGTTGGATTCATCTCCCAGAGCGGCTCACGGGACTCAGAGAAACCCCGTACTTACGAGATCCCCGGTTTCTTATGAAAGGACGGAACTCAGGAACGCCGGAGGGAAGAGATGCACAGGGCGGGGTGTGGGGACGGGGTGTGGGGCTTCCACGCCCTCGGAGTGTGCCGATCTCCCCGAATTTCCACGTGTTCACCCACCCAGAAGCTCTACGACCTGTCCTTTTGGAGTTTCATGGAAGCTTCATGATGTAGGCACGATTGATTAAATCAGTGGCTACTGGCAACTAATTCCAAACTCCAGCTCCTTGGAGGAGGCTGGGACTGAAAGTTCCGATCCTCTAATCGCAGGGCTGGCGTCCCAGCAACCAGCCCCCTTTCTCAGGTGCCTTCCAAAAGCCATCTTATTAACATAACAAACGACACCTTTCTGGCTCTCAGGAAATTCCAGAGGTTTTAGGAGCTCTGTGCCAGGAATGGCATGAAGACCAGGTATGTATTGATTATAAAATCCGGTACCCCAGCAGCCACCCCCAGCCCGTCCATCCCAGGCTGATGCCCCCCCCCCCCCGTACCTCCCCTTTTGAGCACTTGGTGAGGCTGGACCACAAGTTCCTCCCTACCTCTCCAGACAACTCTCTTCCCTCCCCCTCGGAAAACTTCCCAGCTTTCAATCACTTGTCATCAGACCATCATCTATTACCCCTCGCTGATGCATCAACCAGCAACCCCCATATCACTCCCCCTCATTTCTCGATGATTTTAGCTCCCGGGCCACAGTCCCTCCCTCCTACACGACTCCCGTCTTGATTCTCAATCCTTTCAATACACAACATGGATGATCCTCCCCCCGCCCTCAGGTGCTCAGACTTCTCGTCTCTCTCCCCGCAGCCCTCCAACCCTCTGTCATAACCTGTCATTGATTTGTAACTCCAACCTAGCCATAATTTTCATGTCATGCGTCCCCCCCTGCAACTGAGCCCCCCATACTTCTAATTGCCTTTACCTGCCTATTTCCCATAGCACTTACCCCCTTCCAGCATGTCATGGAGGGGGAGTGCAATATGCCCCCCCAAAATACAACACTTTGGCATAGTGATCATTTTGCACTAAAGTAGTTTAGAAACAGCAGGTGCAAGAACAATAATCTAACTCTCCTCTGTTCCCCTGAAAGCAAGAGGTAAATCATTCCATGCATGAGAAGGAATCCTTCCTGGACCAGGAGGGCAGAGGGCATCCTTATCACCAGAGACAGGGAATTCGAGGCTGAGAAGGTTGTATAACCCATCACCTCCTCACTAATTGAGCATACCAAGCCCAAACCTGTCTCTCCAATTCTTCTCAAGTTTATAGCTTCTTCGCTGAAGAGGCGTAAAAGCTGTCAGCTTTGGTCACTTCCTTGAGCCTCCTATCTTCGGGGCTCCCCTAGCAATTAAATTTTTCTCTCATTTATCTGTTCTGTGTACATTTAATTATTAGACCGGCCAAAGAACCAAAAAGGGAAGGGAGGAAAAGTTTTCCTCCCCTACACTCTGAAAGTTACTTATTTGTTACATTTTAATTTGTCGTGTGTGTCATTTGCATGTAAGCTTCATGAAGGCAGGGATTCTTGTCTGGTTACTGATATCCCCCATACAGAACAGCTCCCAGTGCAAATACAGACGCTAAACAAATACTTGTTGATGAATGAGTGAGTTATAATCAACACCCAGTTTCCATAAGCTCCACAAGGACAGGGCCAGATCTGTCTTAGTCATCCCTGGAGGTACGCAGTAAATATGGCTTAACTGAGTTCGTGGAGGAGCAGAGGGAGGGTGTAAGACGCGCCCGGCTGGGCTCACTCTGCTTCGGGCAAGGTGACCTCCACCTGGAATTCAGCTCTTCCCCCCACCCCCACCCCACTGGCTGCCACCTTGACACAGGTGTTGACTCTGATAAGCACAAGCACGCCACACCAGAAGCCCTTGGACTTGGAGACGGGAGCACGTCCAGGGGTTTCTGCCTCTGCCGTGCAAACGTGTGACCCTACGGAGGAGGGGAGACCGGTGTTACCTGTTATCAACCACTTGAAAACTTTCATTCCAGAAACAGATGACCTAGAAGACCCTCAGCCGTGAACTTCTTCCAGCCTAGAACACGCAACAAGGTCCCATCCAGGTTTCTGATGATTCCAGCCTGTGACTTCCTCTTCAAGCCGCACTCATCGTTCACCAGGTTAGTTTAACCATTAGTGGGTAAGAGACTTGCTCCGGGGAAGGGGACATATAAATAAACCAATTTTTATACGAGGCATGGAGAGCACCAAACTGCACTGCTTCAGGCTCACTAGGATGAAGAGGCTTGAAACCCCCACCTTCTGCAGAGATAAAGTGCGGCCTGATTGGCAAAGCACCCCTGAAAACTGCATCACGAAGGCGCCTTCCCACCTTTCCACTCGGGTTTCTAATGGACAAGTCCCTCCGTTACGGCCAGGAGGTCCCCAGCTACAATGATGTGGCCAGAACGCATGACGGGAAAGGAAGGGACGGGACAAGGAAAGGAAAGGAAAGGGGAAAAAAAGGAAAGAAAGAAAAGAAAAGAAAAAGAAAGGAAAGGAGAAAAGAAGAGAAGGGAAAAGAGAAAGGGCTCTCATGCATCTTTGAGGCCAACCACGCAGGCGGCCACCTCGAGGGTGAGTCACTGACGACTGTGAGGGGTTCGGAGTCATTGCCAAGAAGAGGGCGAGGAACCAGGCTTTGGAGAGCCGACAGCCCTGCTCCTGTCAAGATTAATCTCGCTATCACTGATCAGACGCAGACTCAGACTAACGGGTTTACTTCTCGGAGATTTAGATCCCTACTGTGCGATCGGAATAACATCCCAGTGGATGGGATCACAACGTACAGCTTGAGACTGAAGAAGGAATAAGTCATTCTGAGAACCTCTACCGAAATCTGACAGAAAGGGCCCTGGGAGAACCTGGGAGACGAGGATGAGGAAGGAAAGACAACCGGAGGTTCTGGGCAGAAGACATCTGTGGACCGCTCAGACAGATGTGTGAGCAGCTGTGCTCACATCCCAGCAAACCCCTGCTTTGAACCCCCCTCTTTTAAAGGTGGACTGACAGGACGTCCCTGAGGCACGTCTTTCTCAATGACAGTTTAAGACCGCAAAGTGTACTTTTGAAACGAAGGTCGTTTTTCTCACGGAACTGCAGAAGTCTGGCCGAGTGTGATGCCCAGAGCCGGACGACGTCGAGAAGGGCCGCCAGTGTCCTGGAAGCATTCCCCTAACCAGGGGACTCACCCTCTCTAAGCACGCCTTTCCTCCTCCATAAATCGGAACGTTTACATGAAAGGATACGTATCCATAATCGATACATCGCAGTTCCCTCCCCCCTGGCACGACTCACTCTTCTACAGAAACAGGGCAAGACACCAGAATGACCGTCTGGCATGACCCTCTGTGTGTCCAGCACCCGCCGTGCTGGGGCCTCAGGGATAAGGGTCCCGTGTCATCGCAGAATGGGCGGCCGCGCGGGTGGCCGGGAAAGGATGGGGCTGGTCAGAGAGACCACCAGGGCTCTGGGCAGAAGATAAAGTAGCCTTCTCTTCCCTATACACGGTCTCCAGAAATTTCTACCAAGTACAGACAGAAGTCAGTGCCAATACTATAGTGGTTGTGAGGATACGGACTTGGCCTGAGGCCACCGTCACCACTCGTGGGCAGTCACGTGGCCGCAAGGGGACAAACGAGGCCGACTCCGAGTTCACAGGGCTAACGCAAACGACTGACGGAGGCAGCTTCCCAGAGGAAGGCTCGCATTCTAGCACATTCCGCCTTCCTCCTCTTTCGTGACTTTTCCAGGGTTGCACCAATTTCACCAAATGCTTGAAAGGCGGCTGTCCGAAGCCACCAATTTTCCTGAGGGTGACCTCCTCGGGCACCCACCCAAGCTCTCCCCTTGAGCAAGAGGCCCGCAGACGCTACAATGTGACCCAACTGGGGTGATGCCCCATTCTCGGGATACTCTACTTAATTATTCAAGGAATGAGACATTGTTTCCTTTGTGGGCAACATTTTCAGAACATTTAAAATTCATGGGAGAAGCCAAGGAGTGGCTTTTTTTAGCTCCCTCCCTTAAAGCAAGTGATATGGCTTTCCATCAGACTGTGGGATTCCGACTCTAGTCTTCCAGAATATTCCAACCTTGGTGAGGCGTGCCTGCTTTTAGAAAAAAAAAGACTGAGAGAAAACAAAACATTAAATTAAAAAAAAAAGAAAAAAAAAAAGAGGAAGTTCTGACAGAGCCAAACTCGATTAATCATCACTTTTGTCTCATGGGAGTCACTTTTAAATTTAGTGGATCTGATTCTGTTGGTGCCAGAATAAGGCAGGAGCCCGAGCGTCCCTCAGACACACTGGGTGCGGGGGCATCCAGGCCCCCCAAGAGAGAAAGCTGTGCTCGACCCCAGCCCACCAGCCCCACACGGCTCCATGGGGTGGCAAGGGAGCCCAGTGCCACACGCCCCGGTGGTGGGCGACAGAGGGCCTGTGAGGGGGGCTCACCGCCCTGAAGGACACGTGGGGAGGGGCTAAGGCAACGCCACGAGGAACCTACTTCCCCCATCATGGAGGAGTCAACTGAGGCCCTGGACAGGCGGAGGGCCCGCTCCCCAAGACAGTATTTAATTCTCGGTCTCCGGAAAGGCAGGCACGTTTCCCAGGGCCCCTGGAGCCCAGAGCCGTGCGCCTGAGCACCGGCGGGGGCGCCATCTCGCAGACGCTCTCCCTGAGGACAGAGAAACCCGACAGCACCCTGAGAGGTCCACTCCTCAGAATAAGAACGCCCAGACAGAGATCCTGCCGGCGTCACGGGCCCGCCGGTTCTGTCTGCTGCCCTGCGCACGCCCCACCTGGGACAGGGGCCCGCAGGACCCCTCAGACGCCCGGAGAGCCAAACCCAGGCTCCCTGTGCCTCCCTCTCCCTGACTCAGGTTACCCCAGCGGAGCCCACACACTGCAAGCCCCCCCCATGACAGCTGGTGGCCTGCGTGGAAAGCGCTCTCCCCTCCCCCTCCCGCTCCTCCTGACCCCAGCTAAACGCACCACGGAGTCTTTTCAACAGTGGTGCTAATCCCATTTGGGTCAGAGACCCCTTTGAAAATCTGATAAAAACAATGGGTATCTCCCCAGAAAAGCACCTACATAGGGTGCCCCATGCGGTTTGGGGGAGGGACATTTGCTGACCCCTGAGCGGCACAGAGAACCCCCCTCCTCCAAACCACCCTCCCAGAGTTGTGGGGGGAGGTGCTGGGCTGGCTCAGCCGGGGAGCCTGTGACTCTTGATCTCAGGGTTGTGAGTTCGAGCCGCACGTTGGAGGTAGAGATTAATTCAATATTAAAAAAACAAATACAAAAACAAGACTAAAAAATAAAAAAACACGCCGCCCTCCTAGAACGTGTCCCAACCCCTCCCGCCCTGCTGCCTCTCCTCCAGACAGCCTTCACACGTCTAAACGCAGACGAACTCGGCCAGAATGAAGCGAAGAAGACCCATCACCTCCTTTATTATAGCTATTATGGGCTTCGACGAAGGTCTTCGACGTTTCTGTTGGCGTTTGGGACGGACGTCACCAGGGCTGAGTCACGCGGAGCTCGCGTTCCCCTGGAAGGCCCGCGTCTCTCACACGCTCACGCGGGAAGATCTGCCCCCGCGCCGCACCCCAACACTTCCCGCCCCTCCCTGGGAAAGCCCATGCCTTCCTGGTCTGGCCTCCTCGGCTCCGGGCGCCTCCCTATGCCGTCCGCCCCGCCAGCGACCGCGGACACCAGCAGCCCAGCCGGGCTGCGCCCTTCACCGTCACGCCTTCCCTGAGGACCGCGCACAGCTCTGCTCCCTTCCGCTCACACGCAGGCAGAGCCCCCGGGGAGACAGAGGATGGCGTCCCTGCGGCCCCGGCAGGTGGCTCTCGCCATGCCCGCGGAGGCGAGGCCATCCCAGCCCCCTGCCTTCCGCCCGTGCTCTCCAGCCTCCGAGTCATTTCCCGCCACCGATCAGCGGCTTCAGCTGCGGGCTTGGCTTCTCTCTCTGCCTACCTCCTGTCACGGTCACCATGCACCTGAATACCCCCAACACCCTGAACTCAGTCCCTTGTCCGCTGCGATGCCTTCTTCCGTACACGCCTTCAGGGCGCCCTCCCACGGCCGTGCGCGGGACCCCTATTTCCAGAAAGCACCCCCCAGAATGTGACCTTCAGGTCCCTGGCTCCCTGCGCACGCGGCCCATCCTTCCAGCCCCCAATCCACTAACCTACTTGCTCTTCGCCGGCCACCTCACAGCTTCCCCCTCGTACTCCGCGGCCCCCACCCAGCCCATGAGCCCGTCACCACTGCCAACCCCGTGTGAACACCCTACCTCCCCAGCCTGGCGAAACCCCGACCGGGTGCACCCTGCCCTCCGTCCCCTCCAGGCCCACGCCCAAGCCACTGGGCAACACCACAAAACTGGGTGGACAAGTTTCACTCTAAATTCATGTTCTCTGACCTCAAACCGTCACTCCACAGCGGCCCACAAGCTTGGGGTTCCCTAGCGGGCTTCCCACCCACTCCCAGACAATCCACGCCTTCTTCTGCTCCAACTTCCCACAACCTGCCCTCCGCCCTAGCTCTCGGCTCGTGACCCTGCCCCCTACTTCTTGGAGAAAACAGGAGCCACGACCAGAGCTCACGCACCTCCCACCACACCCAAACCTGCCCGTATCTGCCCCTGCTGGGGCCTCCTTCCCTCGACAGGGCCTCCCTCCCCACTCCAAGGGACGGCCCTTCCCCTGGGGCTGACCCCCACCTCTGGCTCCTGTGGGCCTCGGCTCCTCCGTCGTCCGCCTTCTCTTAGGTAGATCCACATCCGCACCCCTGGGCGCTGGGCTCTTCCCGTCTTAGATTCATCTTCCCTGCACTAGCAGCTTCTCGTGATCTTGTCCTACTCTCGGCTCCCTCTCTGCTGCCTGGCCTCCCCGCGTTGTCAACCACTGCACCCCTGACCCAGCTCAGGCGAGGGCCACCAGCAGGTGCCACTGCCCCCTGGTCGGAGGCCACATGGGGATGGCCCCCCCCATGCCATCAGCCCCGTTCCTCCTCCCTCCGCGCCACTCCTCCCCCCCTTCTTGGCTGGCTCCTCGTCCTGTACCACCGTGGAGACAGGGTGCTCCGGGCTCGACCCCCAGCCCTCTCCTCCTCTGCCCACCCTCTCTCCATCGTGACCCTGCCCTATGTCCTGTCTGACTTCTGCTGAGCCCCACATGCGTAGAGTTAACTGTCACTCCACTCACCGTCTCAAGCTTGACATGCGGATTCTTGCCCTTGACTCCCCAGCCCTGTTCCTGACCTGCTCCTCCCTGAGGCTTCCCCACATCTACTAGGTGCTTACACCAGAAACCAAAGGAGTCCTCCTGTTTCCTCCCTCTCCTTCATCTCTTACCCACATCTAGTCCCTCTGAAAGTCCTGGCCAACCCATCTCCAAGCTCCGTGGAATCCACCCACTTCCCTCCCTCTCCTCTGCGACCTTCTTAGCCTCAGACAGCATCCCCGGTCACCCAGAGCCCAGGAACCTTGCCCCTGCCCCAATTCTTGTACCTTCTTCTCCAGTCGCCACAGAGCACAGGGGTCATCTTCCTAAAAACTTAAGGAGGAGTGCATCACACCCCTGGTGAAACCTTCTATCTTCCTGATTTCGATTTCTCAAACGTTCCAGGCAGCCCCTTCCCACTCTCGGTCTGTACACCTGCCCCTCCCTCTACCTGGAATGTTCTGTCCCCATTCTCCACACGAGGTAGTGGCTTAAATGTCCCATCTTCAGAGAGGCGTCTCCGAGCCTCGCATTCTCAAGTCCGTCTCAGCCCCTGCTTCGTTCCCTCACAGCACTGAGCACAACTCGCAGGTCATTTGGTCTGTGAGTCCATTTACGATCGGGGGTGGGGGGGAGACACGTGGAATCAGTCTCCTTCGCTAAAATGTAAATTCCACACTAAGAGGGACCATGCCTGATTTATTCCTTAGGGATTATGTATTGCAACCACAATATTTTGGATATACTGGCTTCAAATACATTAAAACTTATTTCACCTGTTGCTTTTTGCTTTTTGAATGTGGATGTTAAAATGTGAAAAATTCCATATGCGGCACTGATCTTTGCATAGGACTGGCTGGTCCGGTTGTCAAGGTTGGGGCAGAGGCAGGTAATGACATTGCGTTAGGATGAAATGTTTTAGCTGATAAGCACATACAGGGGCATGGGCCAAGTCCTCAGGGCACCCAGAAGACAGGCGGGTCAGGCTTGAAATGCCACACGAAGGAGGCTGAAGTCACAGATCGTTGCCATGAGCTGGATGCTGCACTAGCAGCTTCCATCAGCTGTACGACACGTGTGCACATGTGAAGACTGACATGGAAAGACAGGACGTGTTTCAACATGGTCGGGGAGCACACGCGGTCTGGACATTCTCGTGTGCACAAGGCTCAGGGCTCCCACCTCCGCCTCTCCCCTTCTTAAAGAATTAGGCTGATCTAGGGAGACAGGGCTTTGTTGTGACTCGGTGTCTCTGGCCAGCTCGACCTCGGGCCGCCGTGAGACTCCCTGCGTGGGGCCGAGCGGGGGGGGGGGGGGTGGCGAAGTGCGGCAGCAACCAGCCCACCCTCCACGAGACACCTGTCAGGCCTGCGGGGCGGGGGCGCCGATGAGCGGCCACCACCCCGCCCCGCCCTCCCGCACAGCATGTTCATCCCTCCCAGAGGTTATCTGCTCCCGTGGAGCAAGGAGACCCACTTCTCTCAGAGGCTAACAAACCTACAGATCTCATCACTCAAAGCGGTCCCGCTGGCAAGAATGTTAATGCATTTTTGAGAAAGGGTCTACAAGAATTATTAAAACAGAACAATGGCCACTCGGAGAAGCGAGGGCAAAAAGGGGACCGGTGGGGAAGAAGCAGGCTCGCCCCCGGCTGCGAATGGCACAGCTCTCGGGGGCCAGCCCCCCCCATCTCTGCGCGCCCACCGTCAGGGTCTGGGACGGCGAGTTTTCTAGCTGTGGCGACTGGCGCCCTCCCAGACCCCTGCTCCTGGACCTCCGGCCGGGCCCTCGAGGTTACTCACAAGGGCACATCTGCCCCCGGCTAACTCCCTGCCCCGACCTCCACAGCCAGAGGCACCAAACCATTTATTTCTTCCTGACCTGCCCCTGGCCCTCCAATCGGGTCTTCAGCTCACGCTGAGAAGGAAAAGCCAGCCCACCCGGCTCCTTGCTCCCTTCCCGCCACAGCCTCAGAACGCCTCCTCCCTGCACCCCTGCCGGGTGTCGGAGGACCACCCTCCGGCCCCTCTGGAGGCTCCCTCCTCCCCGGAGGCTCTGGCCTCTCACTCTCTCTAGTATCTTCAATCCCCTCAAAGGAGGTCAGAGTCTCACTCCGGGCCACGTGGCCAGGCAGAAGGGAAGCCAGGACTGAGCCCAGGGTCTCTGTGCCCAAGCTCCGTGCCTCACCACCTCCCAGGGCCTGGGCAGAGCTCCGTGCCTCAATGTCTCCCACCCACCCCACCCCAACTCCTCCTTGTCTGCCTGAGAAACTCCTACGCATCCTTCAAGGCCCAGTTTGAAGGTCACCTCCTTCCAGAAGCCTTCTCACACCTCTTCCAGAAGAAAGCGCTTCAGCCTTGTTCCTATTGCAACAACAGGGCCAGTCCCTGTTGGGCCAGTCCCTCGTCACCTGCTCACCATTCTCCTCCCTCAGGAGGGCAGGGACCCTGTTCTTCCACCTCTGTCTTCCTGCTGCCTGGCCCAGAGCTGGCGCTCAACAGCCGGGTGGTGGTCGCTGGTCAGAGGCTCCGAAAGGAGCAGGAGCTGATGAGAGATGAAGGGTGAGGAGAAAGGAGTTCGGACCCCTCGGGGCGGGTGAGGGCCACGAAACGCAGGGCCCCGAAACCTACTGGTGCACAGTCCACACGGCCCCCGGCCCCATATTCCCTGGGGCTGATCCATGCGGTAAAGTCTGTCCGATGACTGCCTCCCCCCCCCCCCCCGGACTAGAAGCTTCAGGGGACCACACACGTGCATGCCCTCCTGGATGAATGAGTGAACCAATATGTGACTAGTCAGACGAAGGGTTCTCTGACCAGCAACACAAATCCTTAGTCTGATGCCCAGAATGGGGAGAAACCCCTCATTTTCTCCTCCCCATGAAAACAACTGGCCGGCACACTGGCTTTCCGGTCGGCACACGTGGGTCGGCCCTTCTGAGCTTCCCCGTCCCCCGGCCGGGGACCGTCCTCACCCGCACGCCCGGAGAGCTCTCGTGCTCCGAGCAAGGCTTCAGAGGGCGAACGTCATGTTGTGGGGCCGCCCGATGACAGGGGCGATGACAGGGAGCAAGCCGCCGGGGACTGGGGTGCAGGGGGGTGCACGAGAGGATCCAAGACGGGGGAGGGCACATCCCTGACCCCCTATTCCAGAAGGTTCCTCAGGGCTCACCCGCCAAACCCCGCCCAGCGCAGAACCGACGGCGAGGACAACGGCAAGGCTGGTAAAGCTGGCCCCCACGCGTGGGGTACTTAGGTGCCAGCCACTGTGCTCAACGCTTCACCTGCGCCCCCTTGCCCAGTCACCGCGCTGTGCATTTACAGAGGAGGACAGCGACTCTGAGACGGAAAATGACTGGTTCAAGCACGCAGCCCGGGCAGGATCACAGGATTTATGCAGGTTTTGTGTGTGTGTGTGTTTTAACTGCCTTACAACAAAAGCAGGGACTATAATGTCCTTCCTTCCTATTTTATAAAATAGAATTTTATAAACAATAATAAAATGTAGAAGACAGAAAGAAACCACAATGTAAGAGATATTTGAGGCATACCGAGAAGTTGTAAAAATAAGAAGAGAAGTTATTAGATAATAAAAATAATTTCACGTGCAGCTCAGAGGAATAGTTTGAATTCCATTTGGAATTTGGAATGGTAGCTCAAATTCCATATGGAACTTAGAAATGGAATTGATATATCCAGATGACCAATCTTAAAGCCAATTTCAGAAAAGGAACTTGGCACCTTTTTCCCAGCGGCAGGCAGGGCTGCACTTCCCTTCGCCATCCTCCTGGTCCCCCGACAGGTGGCCCTCTGTGACCCTGAGGGGGGCCCCTGGCTAAGAGGTCTCTCCTCAGTCACCCGAAGGCGTTGGGGAGCTGCCATCGGCCCGAAGCCAGCTCTCTGGGACCTCCTCTTCCAGCCCCAGGAGCTCCCAGAACAGGCTCCAGCCCCCTCCCCGTGAGGAGGGGCCCTCCTCCCCCAGGGCAACAGAAGGCAAAGTAAGTATCCTAACACTCCGTTAAAAGCTTTCCCAATTAAAGATCCCAGAAGGAACCCAATGCCCAGACAGCAGCGTCTGCGATATTCCTCACTAATTGGGTCTCTGTGGATGCCCCCGACCCAATAATCCACAGATGAGTGTACCCCCCAGAGCCGGGGGACAAAGAGGACCTCCCCAGGGCAAGGCAGAAAGAAAGGGGCCACCAGAGCCCCTTCCTCAGCTGGGACCCAGCGTCGATTCGGCTGGGAGACACCTCTACACCGAGAGGGTGACACCTCTACACCGAGGGTCCTAATGCACATCTCTCGGGCCAACGCCCTCGGCTGGGTGGGGCGAGGCCACAGGCCCCGGGTCCCCAGAGCAGTAACAACAGGACTATCAACCGGGCTTGTGAATAAAAAGTTCTGTTTTTTTTTCCCCTTAAGTCTCTCTAGTCGTTGACAAATGTCTAAATGTGCTCCCCACAAACATATTTGTATCCTAGCGAGCTAATCTGAAATATAACTTAACTTAATCTGAAATATAACTTAACTTAATCCCTGAACGATACCGCATGACAAACAGCGGCCGGCGGCAGAACTGCTGGAAACTTTTAGCGGAGGCTCCCGACCTGCCACTTCCCACGCGGGCGCACCCCACTCGGAGACCGGCCCCGCGAGGCCGGGGCTCACCTCCAAACCCAGAAACACCGCCCCCGGGCTGGAAATGCAGACACACTGGGGGAAAACAAAAAGTCTGACTCGCAAGATCCAGAAGGTCAGGACTTGGCACCTGAGAGTTCGAAGCTTCTGAAAAATGCTTTTTCTCTATTGTAAATCTGGTTTTGGACTGCCGTTTGCCTTTTTTTTTTTTCTCTACACTGTTAAAAAAATTATCACAGCCTAATTGACATACAACATCATAGAGAATTTCGTGCTCACTGCTTGTTTGAGAAAGGTGGAGTAAAGCTTTTCTTTTCAAGTGCTTCCCATCCCCACTCCTCTGACCAAAGGGAAGTCTTTTTCCAAAGGTTTTAGATGCCTGTGCTGGCTGAGGTGACAGGTCACAGGATTTATGCAGGTTTTGTGTGTGTGTGTGTTTTAATTGCCTTACAACGAAAGCAGGGACTATAATGTCCTTCCTGTTTATATGTCCCTGCCAAACCTCCTGCCAAGGGAATTCTCCGAAGGAGGGGCCGTGGTGCCCACCAGGCAAAGGGCTTTGAAGCCGAGGAGGCACTCGGGGGTGGGCACGGGGGCTTTCTGCTTACAGAGAACCTTCTCGTCCAGGCCTGAAAGGAGAATCGCTCTGCCCTGATACTTCCAAACAAGCAGAAACAACGTGAGCAGCTGGGTCCTAGTCCACCAACCACCCTTAGCAACAACGATGAATCCTTGATGTTCTTACCAAGATTCACTAAGGAGCAGTGACTCACCCAAAATTACACAGTCGCCGCAAATTACCCAATCTTAATTGTGATGCTGGTTTCTCTACCATTTCTTTCCCTTGGTAATTCATTTAGAGCAACCAATTGCTTTGAGGAACTGTCAAAATGTCTTTTTTTTTTTTTTTTCCCAAAAACCCTGCCTGTTCTAGAAGGCATTCAAACAAGTTTACAAAGATGTATAAAATTTAGCAAAATGACAACTTGGAAGTAGGTGTGGATTTAAAGGCTGATGTATTATTTATAGTTACTGGCATGAAAAGATGTCCACTCAAGGTATTTTAAGTTGCAAAACTTATGTTATAAAACAGATGTAGGATACGATTCCATTTGGTTAAAAATACATTTGTTCCAGGTAGACCTACATCTAGACCCAGAGACGCAGATACACGGGAAGAAGTCTGCAAAGACAGACATCTGACTGCTGGCGGGTGTCATCCCTGAGACGGGGGATGACAGGTAATTTTCACCTCCTTCTTTAGGCTGTTATGTTTTAGTATGAACATGTAGCATTTTTGTAATTAGAAAAAAGCAAAGCTATTTTCATTTTGTTAAAAAAAAAAAAGAAGAAGAAGAAGTGGTAGAGGAGCCAGAATGAAGGCAAAGGATGAGGTCTGGTAAATTTGCTACGAGTGACCACGGATTTAACTCTAAGTTCCCCAGGAGCCAGTACAGAAAAGAAAGCTAATGATGTACACAAATCACAACGTCCACTTGACCAAAACGAGCCCCCTGCTCGGCTCTGAGTCCCCCTTCAAGGGACCGTGTGGGAGCAGCCAATGTGCCCTGGGGGCTGTGTTCAACAGGAATGATGGCATGTCCTCAGAGTAAAAGTCGACCCAAAGAGCATTCACTCATTCCTCTTCATTCATTTATTCATCATGCCATACGTATCTATCTAGCACCTACCCCACTCCAAACGCTGTTTTTCCCAGCGCAGAAGGGGACAGTAAGGGCTGCCGACATCAAGAGGGTGCTCCTAAGTGCTAACAGCCCCGGGCTCCCTCCAGCACGCTGGGGCATCGTCCTAAGGGCCCCAAATAGGCTGCCATTGCCTCCGCCAGCCTTTGGATGACATTTTGTTTTCAACTCACACAGAAAGCTGGTACGTCTCTCTGTGGCTTACCCGATTCTAAAATACAAACTCCGTAAGGGCAGGAATGACCTAGCAGGTCTGCTCATCCCGCATCCTCCAAATGCCTTCCAGACGAACACGCCGAACAAGCCTTAGGAAGTGAAGTTTCAAAAACCCAAGACAGGACCAAGAAAGACAAGTCCCCTCTGTGTATCAGAGAGACGATACCTGTTTCAGTCAACACAAACCCCAGAGCAAAGCCCGTACTTTGCAGGAGGAACGGAAAGTTAGAGGGAAGGAATGAACAGCAAGAGAAAGCTGACCGGTATAGATTACCGAAAGGAGGCCCAAGGTGTCCGATGACCAGGGCTATACCCGCCACACAGTGCAATGTCATCTTGGCCGGACAAGAGAAACGAGCGTGTAAACTGAAGCCAAACAGAGCTACAGTGGATCTTGTTTGTAAACACTGGCAGAATCAGCTAAAAGTCACAACAGCAGGCAAGTCGACTTCTCCGTTACCTTTGCAGGCGGGTAAGAAGATAATTTACAACCCCAAGACTCGGATGACAGCTGACAGCCGGAGAATTAACCCAAGTCATAATAAAAGCTAAATGGCTTGCATTAGCATTAAAAGAAAATTGCACCCAAATGTGATTTCTTTCTCTCTTGGCCCTTGCAACCCTCAATTAAGCAAACTATATAAAAGGTAATCCAAAAATGATCACACCTTCCAGGCCGGCCTCCAAGCAAGGCCACCCACCACAGTCAAGCGTTAACTCAATCAAAAAATTCTGGGGGCCTACTAGGTGCCGGTCACCGTGCTAGGTGGTGAGAGACACTGGTGAAAAAGCTAAGACTGGATCCTTGTGGGATGCCACTGGGGAAGACAGGTTACAAACACGTAAACAAAGCCCACGTGACCGCAGGTGTGCTGCGATGAGCACGTGCAGACGGGAAGGTGTGGCTACGTTACCAGCAAGGGCCGTGCGCGGGAGAGGCTCTGCAGGTGCCCCCGGTGCCGGAACTGGAAGCGTGAGAAGGAGGAGGGTATCTGCAGAGGGAGGAGCAGGTTCAAGGATCCCCAGGCAGAGCAAGGACAGAAATGAGGCTCACGTTAGCAGAGGGCAGTGAGGGACGGCCAGAGTGACCGGGAAGCTGGGGATGAGGCACAGGCCTGCCCCTTGTGGCTGAAGGGCGTTCAAGGAGGGGGCCGATGTGATCTGATCAGCGGGGCCCCGTGTGGAGAATGGACTGGAGATACCCAGGCTGGAAGCTGGGGGACCCGTTAGGACGTTGGTCCAGGAAGGAGGCAACGGTGGCCAGGACCAGAGTGGGAGCTATGATCACGAGGACAGGTGGACACCAGATAATACCCTGGAGGGGGAACCATGGGACTCACTGATAGTGGGGATGTGGAGGGTGAGGGAGAGGAGCAAGGACTACTCTTAGCAAGTGGTGGATGGTGGGGCCACTGACAGACGGAGGAGATGCAGGGAAGGAGCGAGCTGGAAGGGATATCAAGTGCTCCATTCATGGACAAGGGTTGGAAGCCCCCAGAAGGGCTGTGTTGGAGATAAAAACATGGGAGTCACCAGCAGGGGTGGGGTGGGGAGGGCTGGATAACATTATAGGAAGGGAGTGTCGAGGGCACAAAGGACGCCGGTCCAGTCCCTAAGCAGCCCCATCATTCAGAGGTCAGAGAAGCAACAGCGGGGAGACTGAAGAGGAAGCATGAGGAGGGTGAGCAGAAAACCAGGGGAGCGTGGTGGCCAGAAGCTGGAGGGCGGTGCGAGGATGGGGGCGGGGGAGCCAGGGAGGGGGGAGTGGCCACTGGTGAGGAACTTGGCCAAGGGGCGAACACAGGCGCAGAGATCTGGCGCGTCACCAGGGATCCCGCGGTTGGGGTGGGACTGCAGAGCGTGGAGGGAAACGAATGGTAGGAGAAGAAAGCCGATGGCGAGGCTGGGATTGGGACTTATCTTCTGAAATGTTTTCAGGTGAAGGGGAGCAAAGAAGCAAGAGAGAGAAGATGACAGAAGCTAAAGCTAGGCTCTCCAAGATGGCAGCCTCTACCCACATGTGGCTACTTCGACTTCGATTCAATTAAAAATTCAGGTCCTCGGTCACACTAGACACATTTCAAGTGCCCACCAGCCACATGTGGCTGGTGGCAGCCCTATCGGGCCCTGTGGACCAAGCACATTCCCATCAGTGTGGAAAGGTCTACTGCCCGGCACTGAACCAAAGCCCGTGTGTAGACGGAGGAGACAGACCCTGGAGGGAGGGAGGGAGGGAGGTGGCCTGACGAGGCGAGAGGGGACGGGATGGACGGTCCTGTGGGGGACAACAGGAGGGCCTGGCCAGTCACTGAGAAAGGGGGCAAGAAAGCCACCAGGGGCAGCCGCCCGCGGGACCTCAGGGCGCAGGGACATGAGGGTTTTGTCGGTCTATGGCTCCTGTTTCGTCAGTGAAGGTATGTGGGGGGGAGAGGAGACAGGTCTGAGGAGAGAAGGTAGGAAACAGCAGCCTTGGGGAGAGAAAGCACAAACTCACTGGGGAAACCACACGCTTAATGCAAAACACTTCACAGAAGAGAAGCAGAAACAGTGAATGTCTGACAGAGGAAAAGCATCTTAAGTGGGGAAGAAGTAAACTCAGATTTTTTTTTTCCTTGAGTCTTGGCCACGTCTGCACAGTCGAGCCGAAACAGGACTGGAGGGCCACAGTGAGGATCTCCACTGAGTGCCCTTTTGTTCTTCCCCCCATCCTACTCAACCCTCGGAAAGGATGACATTGGTTCTATTTTCGGCGAAAATGGCTCCCTTCACCTTCCTCTGTCTGAACTGCTTATCCAGCCTTAGTTAGATCCATCCCCATTTTCAGCCATGGTTTGTATGTTCACATAAATTACAGAAGAAGGGATACATGGAAAGTGGGAGAAGTAGGCAGGAGTCACAAACCAGCCTTCACCTAAGTGAGTAACAGACATGTACTGAGTGATGTAAAAAGTACAGGAAAGCCACATTCCATTTAAACCCGATCCCCAAGCTACTCCTCCCTGATGCTCCACAAACAAAAATTACCTTCTGGCATTTTCTTTAAGCTTTTATGGGTAAACGTTTTCATTTCCACAGAACTATTTGATCTCAACCACAGAGTTTCAATATTTGTTTTTGATCATGCAAGTGTGATGACTTGGTTTTGTGGCTGTCTGTGGGGGGGACAGGGAGTTAAAATTACCAGATCCTTCTTATCTTCCATCTTGAGACCTACATTTGCCAACTCCTTTTCTCCTCCGTACATTTTTTTTTTAAAGTATGAAATCTGAGAACCTCAAAGCTTCCCACAGCACAAAGAGCGGCCCTTTCATAGTCTATCAAGAAATGTTACAGAAAACCTGCTTCCCCACCAGTGTGCCCCAAGTATGCTCACCCACAGTTTCCGTACGTGGGACATCTCCTGGATTGGCACCGATGTCTTAAGCAAATTTCTCAGCCCCTTTCTCTCCCACTGTTCTGTTCATGGAGGTCTGCGGCCCTCACACTTCCCTTCATCGAAATTCCTCTCCGTCTGCCTCTGGTTCCTTCCAATTCACTGGGTAAGAGGACTCCAGAAACTTCCCTGGAGTGAGGTGCCACAGAGCCACTGACCAGTGGGAGCTAGGCCACCAGGACAGTCTCGCCCCTTTCCTCTCCTCCCCAACCCCATACAGAAAAGCACCATCTCTCAACCCACCCGGAAAAAGTCATGAGAAGGACGGTCTGCACAGCAGCAGGGACACAGAGATTGAGGAACTCTGGTTCACTGACCCACACGCCCACCACCCCCACCACCCCCGTGGTCGCTGTCAGGCTGGGGCTTCCCCTCTGCGGATGCACGAAATGTCCTTCTACAAATACTCATCAGCAGTCCAACCTGGGGACAGTCACCGAACCACCTAAGGCATCAGTTTCCTCATCTGTAAAATGGGCATGATAGCTGTTCTCGGAATAAGGAGGGCGCACCTCACCAGGGCTCCCCTCACCAGGGCTCCCCTCGGCGAGCAGCTGTAAGGAGTCAATCGTGTTGTTAGCACAGTGGCTCCCTGACTCACGGCGCCTACTGCTCGCAGAGACGCCAAGGGAGAAATCAATCCTGCCTTTTGAATTACTCTATATACGCACAAGCATTAGTCACTTGGACAGAGTATCTCAACTTCTCCCCTGAGCATCTTACTCCGTTGTGTGGAGGACTGGAGCCTCGCCCCGGCTCCGTCCAGAGTTCCTCACCCTTATCCGTCTCAAAGCAGAGTCAAAGCCCACTATTCCTACGCTCGGGGCAGGGAGGGGGGGGGTCGCGATTATTTCGTCCGTTCCCCCCTCAGGAAAACTTCTATTTCCATTCTGCTTGTAATAAAGCTGCTGCTCACACTCACAAACACAGGCCCGGGAGTTGATCGCGCCCGGGACCGCGGTCCCCGCCGCTGCCGGGCGCCCAGGCCGGCTCGGAGGCGGAGGGGCACGCGCGCGGGGCCGAAAGTCCGCGCCCAGGCCCGGCTGCCCCTGCGGGGGGGTGGGGGGCGCGCGTCGGGGCGGAGGGCGCGGGGTCGGCGGCCCCCCGGGCTGGCAGGAGCCGACCGCGCGCTTGCCCCCCGGCCCCCGGCGCGGGGAGAAGGCGCGCGCGGGCAGAGGGCGCCGGCCCGCCCGGGGGGCTCCGAGCCGGGGACGCGTCGCGGCCCCTCCGGCGGACGCCGGCTCACTTACCCCATCTCCGGCGCTGCTCCGGCGGCCGCTCCGGCGGGCCCTCTGGCGCTCGCTCCCCGCGCGCTCCGCAGCCGCTCCCCGCGCGGCACATGCGGCGGCCCGTGCGCGCCCGGCTCAGCCCCGGCGCCGCTCCATTCCGCGGGGCTGCGCGGCTGCCGCTGTTGGTGCCGCCGCCGCCGCCGCCAGGCGCGGGCGGACGGGGGCTGGGCGGTCGCGCTCCGGCCCCGCCCCGCCCCGCCCCGCCCCCCGCGCCGGCTCCTTACGTCACCTCGGGGCCCCCGGCCGCGGCGCTCGGCCAGGGGCGGGGGGCGCGGCCGCGCGGGGGCCGTTCCCCGGCGTCGCCGCGCGCTCGCTGCCCGCCTTCCGCGCGCTCCCCGCCCCCTTCCGCCGGCGGGCGGCGTGCGTGCGCCCCCGTCCCTGACCTGCCCCTGACCTGCCCCGGGGGCTTGGCGCCCTGCCTCCGGGCGAGCACCCCGCCTGCTGGACCGAGAGTCGCCCTCGCAGCTGGAGGGACTTTGGGCCACCCAAGATTGCAGATGAGGGAACTGAGGCTCCGGCGGGGGGAATGAGTTGCCCTAGGTCACATTTTCAGACCCGAGCTCGGGTCTCCAGAATCTGAGATGGGCACGGTCATGCCCCTCCTCGAAGCCCTTCATTTTGCCGTCCGTTGCCGGGCTCGGGGGCTCAGGGTACCCGCCGCCATGAAATTCCGGGAAGCCGAGGATCCTGCACCTGCAGCAGGTGTTCTGGGCTCTTCCCCGGGTGACGATGGGGCTGGGCTCCCAATTAGAGCGTAATAGCTTTTAAGGAGGCTTAATTAAGCTTGGTTTTATTCTAAAAGCAAGGGAAATTGAGATGGCAACAAGAACTTAAAAAGAGCAGTCCCTGAATCCCCTGTCCACACATCATGTTCTGATTCCCTACCAAAGGCTGGCACCAGGACTAAGCTAACCTTCCGCCCCTGAGGGCCTCCCACCAGATCATCTTCTGCTGAGAACACACTGCCCACATAAAGCCTGCCATTTCAGGACAGTTAAAAAAAAAAAGTAAACGAAGAAGCATATGAAGTAGGGCCACCATCTCAAACTACCCTCATCTCTTCTGGGACCACAGGTTTGCCTGCTAACCACCAAGGTCTCCTGGGGGGGGGGGGGCGACCCACCCCCTGTACTTCACACTGTGGTCAGTAATTTTCTCAATTACAAATCTGATCATGTCACTCTTCTTAAAATCCTTCAGTGGCTTCCTTCCCACTGTCCTTAGGATAAAGTCCAAGATACTAAACATGCCTCAAGACCCTGCCCCGTGGTGCCTCCACTACCCTCTCCAGCCTTTTCTCTCTCCTCCTCTTCCTGCCCTTAGCCAACTGACCATCCCCCTTCCAGCCCCAGGACCTTTGCACATGCTATTCTCACCCTCTGGGAAGATTTTCTCCTCTCCTGTCTGTGTCACTCCTAGTCAATTCCTATTCTCTTCTTGAGATCCCAGTTAAACTGTCACTTCCTTGTGGAAGCTTTACTTAATGCCCTAGACAAACCGTGAACTCCCATATTGCACTTACTATTTGCAGTATATATCTGTGAAATTATGAGTGTCATATCTATCTCCCAGGCACATTTGCAAATTCTGTGGAGCCATCTCTTTTTTTGTTCATCATTGTCTCTCCGGCGCAGAAAGCTGTGCCTGCCCGTCCTCCATAAGCACCTGTTGAATGAATAAATGGGCATAAGCCAGGCCCCAGACACACAAAATTGGCCGGGGTCTGTAAGCACACGAGTCTGTTCCAAGTCTGTTCAGTACTTGGTCCTGGAGGAGACAGATCTACAGCAGCCAAATTCCCAAGACCAGGAGTGGGGGTGGGGGTGGGGGCGGGGGCGGGGGCGGGGGCCGGGGCCGTCTCCGGCAGCGTGGAAGGCAGAAGTCAGGAGAGGGGAATAACAGCGGAGGCCAGCTCAGCTGGCGTGGGGATATCAGCACACAGATTCACGATGCGGCGGGGCCGAGCAGTCTCCCAAATCGCGAACAGGAATATCTTTGTGTTCCGCTGCCAGGAAGGGCACACCCACTTACCTTGGGAGGGCGCAGCCAGGCGGAGCAGGTGCAGCTGGTGAGTCACTCGGGCTGCTTGCCACAGTCAGCGGGAAGCAGGGCGACGCGGGGGGTGGGCGCCCCCGGAAGGCTCAACACTCCATGAGTCAAGTGCCGTCCCTCCGGACAGAGGCCTTCCCTACGGGGTGAGGAGAGAAAGGAAAAGCAGGGAGCGGACAAGATTTGGAAACATCTGCACCAACTTTGGAGGGCCTGTGGGGAGTGGATTCCCTCCTCTCCTTCAATCCCAGCTCCGGGCCCGGATTGGGGGCTGCCTCTCGGGAGGCTTCCCAAACAACCCAGAGCCGGGGGGAGGCCCTCCCGGCAGCACTGGGTCACCATGGGACCTCCCTGAGAAGGGGGCCACTTGGTGTCCCTATCCGTGCCTCCTGCTCCATCCAAACCAACTGTCACCTCTTTTGTGTGAAAAAATCACCCAACGACATGCTCTGCGTGGCCCAGTTGTCAAGGAAAAGGATGGACCGCGTCTCCTGTTTCAAGAGGCCTGAGGTGAAGGGGAGAGAGGCTGTGCTGGCTGGAGGCTGAGGCGGGCCAGGAGCCTTGGGTATCCTTTCCGGCTGGGCAAGAGGAGCCGGTGGGGGGCACAGACCGAAGATGCGGGGGGGGGGGGTCCGGCGGAGAGCAGGAGGGCACAGGGTCCAGCCGCAGGCAGAGGCGTGAGCCCTGGAGAGGAAAGCAGGGTCTCGAGGAGAAACCTGACAGAGAGGGTGGGCTTACACACTTCTCCATGAAGCAAGGGCGCCTACTGAACGTGCACGAGCAAGAGCAGGGGTGGGGAAAGCCAGCTCCGAAACGTCAGCTTCGGGAAGGTCAAGGGGATGTTGGCCTAGATCCAGAGCTGGGAGTGGGCAGGGCAGAGATACCCCCAGAAGTCTGGGAACCCAGACCTCGACTGGCACAAACTCGGGCACTTGGCATTCCTGCCATTCTGTGTGGGTAGCAGAGGCTTCCAGAATCGGAGAGCCAGGAATGGACAATCAGCCCGAGGAACTCTGAGTTTTGCACTCTGACCAGGGCAGATCCGACCACCGTGGGGGACTCAGCAGAGAGCTGAGGAACCGAGAGAACAGGGAGCAGCTTCCCATGCGCCCCCTCCTCTGTATGGCCTGTGAACCCCCACCCCCACCCCCAGTTGCCTTGGCGGAAAAGCGCTGTGCGCTCTCTGTGCCTGAGACACTAGCATTCCACGACTCTGACTTCCCGCCTCCAAAGACCCAGCTCCTGGAGAAATGGCCAGTTTCAGTCTGGGGCAGGGTAAGTACGAGATGAGCTGAAACATGCTGGTGTACCAGGAAGGAAGGACGTGCTGGAACAGACACGAGGACGGGGACCCAGGAGCCCCCGAAAGAGCTCCCAGTGGCCAAAGCTGGAACACTCTGAGCATTAAGATAAATGACACTGATTAGGATTACGATGCAAAATAAGAAACAAATAATCGGTCCATACTTAAGTAAATTATTTAGGGGACGCCTGGGTGGCTCAGTCAGTGAAGCGGCTGCCTTCGGCTCAGGTCATGACCTTTGGGTCCTGGGATCAAGTCCCACAGCAGGCGCCCTGCTCAGCAGGGAATCTGCTTCTTCCTCTGCCTCTCCTTCTGTGCGCGCACTCTCTCTCTCTCTCTCTCTCTCTAATAAATAATTTTTTAAAAGATTTTTATTTATTTATTTGACAACGAGAAAGAGATCACAAGCAGGCAGAGAGGCAGGCAGAGGGAGAGGGGGAAGCAGGCTCCCTGCTGAGCAGAGAGCCCGATGCGGGGCTCGATCCCAAGACACCAGGATCATGACCTGAGCCGAAGGCAGACGCTTCACCAATTGAGCCACCCAGGCGTCCCATAAATAAAATCTTTAAAAAAATAAATTGTTAAGGAAGTGGAGAAAAGGCAAATCTTCCCTACAGAAGATTTCCAAATGAGATGCATAGATACCCCCAGTTCTGGGAGGTTGTGCGTGACACGCCCCACCCATCCACCCCCCACTCCCTTGAGAGTAGGTCTCAGTGTCTTAGTGATTTGCCTCGAAAGAACAGAATCCAGAGAGGGAACCATGGTCACATCACAGTGGAGGAACCCAGCAGACCTACCTTGACCAAGGGATCAAGGTTAGCGTCACCAGTGATGAGCCGTGTCCGCATCTCGCGCCCACTGATAGGGTGTGACGAGATGTGTACTTCACCTGCGTGATACTTTTTTCCCCTAAACCCATAACCCCCATCGACTCATGAGAAACACACCAGACAAATCCACATTCAAGAGCCTTCTACAAAATACCTGACCAGGACTCCTCCGTCGAGGTCATGGAAAAGAAAAGAAGGACCGAGAAACCATCCCAGACCAGGGGAGACCCAGGAGACGTGATGCCTGAATGCATCCGAGATCCTGCACTTGGTCCTGGAAGAGAAAAAAAAGGCAAACTGCTGAGATCCGAAGAAAGTCTCCCAAAGCCAGCCACCGTATCCGTGCTTTGCCAGGCAACTCACGGTGACGCCGCAACCCAGGCCCGGGTCAGCGTTCCCCGCAGACACCTACCTATACAAAATGGAAACAAAAGTTACATATATATGAAAGTTATACAGAACAATTCTTACCTCTCACCTGCAAAGCATTCAACATTGTCCCTTCTGTTCTATTTTTAAAAGCGGTGCTGCCTACAACCCACTCCATTGATTTCGAAACCTGTAATCTCTCTATATTTTTTTCTCTCAACAGCAAGATTAGGCTTACCGTGTCCACGGATGATGTTATTATTAGTGTGTCCAGATTTCTGATACTGCTCGCCCAGGGACTTTAAACATTTTTTTTTCTTGTGATCCTACAAGGTCAGTTCTCGACATAGGAAACAAATGTCTCATGAAAGCCCTTAATTCGATGGAGAACCATGAAGTGCTATGTAGCTACTGGATGAGATCTGGGAAGACCATAGAGGAACATAGAAAAATATTTATTCTTTGGGCAAATATTCATCACCTACTGGGTGTCTGATGCGGTGCCAGGCACAAGGGACAAAGCGGTCAGCAAAAGAGACCCAATCCTTCCATCACAGAATTATAAAATCACGTGAAATATATGAGTCGAATAATCACACAATATATAAACGGTGATCTGTGTGAAAAGAAGAGTTCTAATTTAGGTTGAGGAGGGGGGCGGGAATGGCCCCTGAAGAGGGCCGGGCCGGGGATGGTGTGGAGCCGGAGGTCCCGGGCGGAGGACACGACAGGGCTGGGGGAGAAGCGGGAAGTTCCGAGAAACTGGAAAGTCAGTGTGGTTCCAATGTGCTGAGTTCCATGAGGCACGAGATGAGGTGGGAGGGGGACCCAGGGGCCCGAGGCCTGGCTCAGGATCCGGGATACGTCCGAGCGCACTGGCAGCGGGGAGGAATGCTAGGATCTCGTTCGGCTTCTTCAAAGCCCAGTCTTGTTATGGGGAGGAGAGGTAAGAAGGGGGCAGGAGTAAAGCCATGGAGACCGGATAAGAGGCTCAGCAGAAACCCAGACAAAAGATAAGGGAGGAGCTGAAGGAAGGTGGATTACGGATCAGACATGCATCTGGGGTAGATTCCGCAGGACCTGGTGAGATACCTGGTGTGTGTTTTGATAGGAAGCTTAGTTCGGACAGTAATCTAGGTTTCCATTCTCACTGTGTCGGGACTCTGGTTAGGCAAAAACTATTAGTGCGTGGGGCCAAGGCCTGGACGTACGGAACATGGAAAGTCTGGCTCACAGAGCAGCAGAAGGAATACAGGGGGGAAAAGCACCAACACCAGAGTCAGACAGAGCTGGGCTGTGCCATGAACCATCCGGTGCTGCTGGTGGGCCAGCTTTCCAGCCCCCCTGTCCGCTCACCTGCGAGGCGAGTAGACCTCGCTGGGCTGGCAGCTTGCTCCCTGTGGCCCTCCCAATCAAGACTTTCGGGCTTAGCTCCGTCCCTGGAGCAGCACCTTCCGAATACATTATAAGTACCGTTATTATTACCGGTTTCATGGTGGAACCAGGGTGAAATTTTCATCCTTTATTGTAACTGAATGAATACCGATCTAATGCTATTTACATAATCAACATATTACAATTTAGTAGAGTCAGCTTGAGGATTCCAAGAATGAAACAGCTCACACACTTCCCGCCTGGGAACGCTTTGCAAACATGTGTCCCAAACTCTCCATAGTGTCAAGATTCCTCTGCAGGGCACCTGAGGGTCGGAGAAGGTGAGCGGCTGGCTCTTTAAGAGGACGCCAGCGCCAGTCTCTCTGTTTCCCATCTAGCCGAGGACCTGCCCTTAGGAGGGCGAGCCATCACTGGTTTCCAGCAGTCCCTGTGACCCTCTCCTCTCCCATCCAGGGCTCTCCTAAGTCTGTCTGTCCTGCTGCAATTCTGAAAGCAGTCATTAATTCATTTAACCTTAACTGAGCACCTATCGCAAACAACCTAATATGCCAAGTGTAACTGAGGTACGAATAAATTCCAGGAGACACTGACTTTGCCCGGCTTTGACTTCAAAGCGGGACATCCCAGCTGGGTCGTGAAGGACGTATGGGGGAGAAAGCCGATTCCTGCAAACAGACAAGTGCCGGGGGTGACCCGCTCGGGGAGCAGTAGCAATGTCCACGTGGTTGGCTCAACAGCGTGTGGGAGGAAGTGGCCGGGCATGAGAGGTCAGGTGAGACCACATCGAACGATCTCGGGGACACACAAAGGACTTTGGACTTGATTCTGAGGGCCGCGGGGAGAAAGGCCTAGAGGGGCAGAGACTGGTGTTAGGACAGCTTTCAGCCAAGGCTGGGAAGGGAGAGGAAGAGTCTTGACCAGCCTCCAGGAAGGGATGGGAGCCTGGAATAAGAGGGGGGAGCAGGGAGTTCTTGTGATGCTGGAACGCTCCAGCTCGGGGGCAGAGAGGTCAGTCATCCAACAGTCCCACGCACTGGAGGAGAGGCCAGACCTCCCTGGCCGTCCCCCCGCAGAGTTCAGCTACGACAGGCTACACTGGAAATGACCAGAGGAGCAGCCCAGCCAACTGCGGGCACCGCAGGGCTGTCTGGGTTCTGCCGCCGCGTAGCCCTGAGCTAGCACCCTACCACCCCCACCGTGCCTTTGGGACGATTCAGCAGGTGAGTCTCCCCGTGGGACAGCGATCTCTGAGGGCAGGGTCCCTTCCCTTGATCTTCCTTGCTGGGCTCTGTTCGTAGATAGGCTCTCTTCCCAGCGCTAGTCCCATATTCAGATGTAGCAAGAAATGAGTAAATTCCCCAGCGATTCAAACCGCGGTCCCGGAGTGGAGCCGTACGGTGTCTGACCGGCCTGCCTGGGGGCTCGGGCCCGTCCCTGTCATCCCTTAGTGGGGGTCACATGCAGCCCCGAGTGAGGTGCGGAGACAGCTGCTCACAGAGGACCGTGGACTGGGGTCGGGACTGGAGCAGACACCCAGAGGACAATCAAGGGTTGGGACAATCAAAGTAAACAGACGTGGGCGGGGGGGGGGGGCCTGGCCGATGAGAACAGATGCCCACCATGAACACACAGTTCTATCGGTTCCCCAGGGCCGGGCACGGAGGAGATGGATGAATTGTTAGATGAAAGTCACAGATAGGATAGAAGCATTCCAAGTTAAGCTTTTCCTGGAGGAGAACTTGAAAGACCCAATCTGGGGAGCTGAAGGATGCATAATTCTGAGACCCCCCCCCCGAGACAGAAAGAGTGGAAAGACATGCTGCAAACCAGGGGTTCTCAACCTTGGCTAGAGACGGAAATCAGCTAGGGAGCCTTGACACAGTGCCGGCACCAGCGCCCCGCCTGCAGACAGGAGGGTTTAACTGGCCTGGGAGGTGCCCAGGCCGCCGTCAGTCCATGAACTCCCCAAGCCATCCCGACGTGCAGGCAGGATTGCAAACCACCGCCCTAAGCCTCGGGATGCCCGGAGGGCAGCACGTGGACGCGCGGAGCCCCAGGAGTTCGGGACCTGGACGGGAGAGAAAGGACACATCCTAGCTCATTGGGCTTGCTTGAGAATTAGGGCTGCAGAGGGGAACGAAGAAACCCCAGGAACTTGTGGGGCCAAGGACGTGCAGGGGCCCCCTCTGAGCCCCTGCAGGTAGGGGGTAATCCGAAAGCCTGCTGGCGCTCTCTGGGGGTGCTGGGCTCACGGGAGAGCTGCCTCTGACTGGTCGCGGCCCCGGGACAGAGAGGCGCCTGCTTGCTCATCTAGAAGAGCCCGGAGACTCCAGAGCCACATCTGAGGCAGACTGGACAGGACCGAGGATGCGTTCAGAAGGTTTCTAGCTGGAGACATGGTGTAGTTGGTGATGCCTCCCCGGGGTACAGGGAAGCCCGGGGGGAGGAGGGCAGCCGCAGAGTGGAGAGGAGAGATGGTGGGTGCAGTTTTGGACCTGCTGAGATGCAGGATACCGAGGGACAAGCAAGAGGAGATGTTCAGTGGGCGGTCGGAGACGGCAGGTATGGCGTGCGGAAGGGGCACTCGGGGCCGTCCCCGAGACTGGACTCTAGGAGGGGCTCCCCCATGCTGATGGGGTGCAGGGGCCTGGGGAGTGCACAGGGCCAATCACCAGGAGAGGGAGGCGAGCCTGGGGGATGGAAGAGTGGCCCTCGGCACCCAGGGGGCCAGCCGTTGTAGATGTGGGTCAACCCCCTTCCGCTGGATTTAGCCGAATCAAATCTCTTAAATAAAAAAAATAGAAGCAATTATTAACTAGAAAACAAAAACAAACAAACAAGAAGCAAATCCTACAAAATAGAAGCGAGTGGGTTTTCAATTCATTTCAATGTAGCACATAGTCACCGAAAGCCACCGTTGCTTCCCCCAAGGAGACTTCCCCAGCATCGGTTCCCTTCATCCCCCAGCAAACACTCCCCGGACCCGGGCTACTGGGAAGTACATGGGCTGCCTCCCCTACAGAGCCTCCCCCTTAGAAATTTGTTTTCTATTCTGTGTGAACTCTTTCCCTTGAGACGTCCCACGATCTCAGGATTCCTCGCCTCCTTCCAAAGCAACACAAAACCTGCCTGAGTGTTTGCTTTTCTTTACTCGAGTGGCCCTCCAAAGTCACATGCTCCTTTACGTTCGCTGGTGTATCACTTGGGAAACGTCCTCCTCGGTTGTTTCTTGGGTCTATCGTCTCCTGAGCAAGTTGGGTTTTGTTTTTTCTTTCTAACTGTGGCAAAACATACGTCACATAAAATTTACCATTTTAATCATTTTTAAGTGGACGGTTTCGGTGAAATTATGTGAAATTATGCATTCAGTGTCAGGAAACTGTCACCACTTTCCGTCTCCAGAACTTTTTCATTATTCGAAATCCATACAAGGTTGTCAATGCCCAGAGGGTAGGGACATGTTTAATTTAGTTTTGATTCCTTGTTCTACACATAATGCGTGCTCTATAAAGACTCTCCGCCAACTAGCCCGGACAAGAGGTTTAATATAAAAGACACCAAACAGGAGCCAAGAGCACATCGAACCACATCTTCCAAAACCACTTCTTACTAAAGCAAGAGGGGGAAGACTGACCCCCCAGAGAGGGAGAAAACCTAGAAACTTTTTCGAGATGGGGCTCGACATCAGGCTATGCGCTGGCCCTGGCCAGAGGGGCTAGGTGTCCAAGCCCCCCGAAGAAGATAGAATGAGGAGGACAAGGGCCTTGTCCTCTCTGCTAAGAGAACGTGAGACCCTTGTGGGGTTGCACCTCGGGCCCAAAGATGAACCGACGGCAAACAAAATCACTTGGAGGCATGGACCGAGCCCATTACTCCGGAGTAAGATCCCTTGAACGAGGAGAGGAAGATTTCCCCCAACTTGCCTCATCACACAGACCTCTCAGAGCATTCCTTAAACAGATCCAATCAGTACTTTCTGGGCGTGGGGTCTGGGAATCTGCATATTTAATAAGTACCTGGAATGATTCTTATGAAAGACAAATTTGGGGAAGAGTGAACTAAAATGTAAGGTGGGACCAACCTAGCCGCCTGGGGCTGTGAAGATAAAGGCTCCCAGCCAGACTTTCTTTATGCTCCCAAGAGCTACTCAGACCAGTGGGCTGCTTTCCCAAGCCCTCCCCGGCCTCCTGGGCCCAAGACTCCCTTGGGCTCACTGCCTCTGCGCGCTTGGCCCTTCCTGTTCCAACATCCTGAACGCAGGGCCCATGCATTGCCTCTCGTTGCTTCCTCTGTGCCGAAGGCCTCGAATGATCCTAAGTTCTGGCAGCCCATCCCCTGGCTTGGTTCCCCATAGTTGAGGGATGACAATGAGATATAGTCCTAATTTAGAACAAAAGAGCCAGGTAGTCATGGCTAGGTATTAATTAGGGGATGACTACAGCTAGCCGGTGACGTCAGACTCTACCTTTAGATCCAGCTGGGTCATTACATGGAAATAAGTCTGGAAGCTTCTATCTACTAAATCTGAGGTCAGTGTTTACAGAGGGAGACACTGGACACCAACCATATCATCACAGCTGAAATTTCACCTCGGGGCCCTTCTGATGCAAGCCAGCCGCAGGAAGCCCAGAGCCCGGGAGGCTGACTCACGTTCAGGTTGCTCTAGTTGGGGGGGGGGGGGGGGGAAGGCGGACCTACAAGCGAGCGCCGCAGAAACACGACCCTCCTCTCCCACAAGCACTCCAGGGAATGATGGGTCAGAGCGGGTTATGGCCAAACAGGCTAGAGATTCAGAAGTGTCTTCCTTTTAATAAAGCCAGGAAGGGCTTTGTTGTCATTGAAACGAATTAGAGAAAGAACAAGAAAATTTCTGAAACAGCTCGGCGTTGATCTTCCCTCCAGAGAGTTTACATAAAAGATCGTTTCTATGGGATATCAACAAGTGTTATGTGACAGGAAGAGTTTCCGTCCTCCATAAGGTTTGGACGAAACTGAAATAGGTTTCCTTACTGGTCTCTCCCTCTCTCTCTTGCTTTTTAGAACCTGTGCGGTGTCAGTATAGACAGGAAACTCCAAGAAGTAAATGCAATATACTATCTCTTCTAAATCCAATGAATTTACTAACAACGAAACCTTACGGTTTCCAGCGGGGACACGTTTTGGGAAATGCTGAAACAAGGGATGCCATCAGCCAGCGCCAACTTGACTTACAAGAGACAAACTGAGGGTTGCTGGAGGGGAGAGGGGTGGGAGGGATGGGGCGGCTGGGGGGTGGGCACTGGGGAGCATGCGAGCTATGGTGAGTGCTGTGAACTGGGTAAGACTGATGAATCACAGACCTGTACCCCAGAAACAAATAATACATTATATGTTAATAAAAAAATAAATAAAACTTTAAAAATTTTAAAAAATTTAAAAGAAAGAAGCAGTTGCTGCTGTGTTTGCTCTCAGGTGACAAAAGTCACTTTGAAAAGGCTGAGGAAACAGCACGGTAGTTAGGTGAGCAGACCGTCTGGATTCTTACCCAGGCTCCCCCCACCCTTTAGGCTCAGGCGTGTTATCTAACCTCCTTAGGCCTCGGTTTGTCATCCGTAAAATGGGCAGTACTGGCCCCTTCGCGCGAAGGTGGTGGCGAGGAGGAGACGAAGCCACACCCTGAGCTAGCACTGTCCCGCCCCAGGGGCATGGTCTCCTGATGGAGTGGGTCCTCTCGCTCACTTCGGGGCTCGACGGTCCTGCAGACAAGCTAGTGGTCACTTTGGAAGGCACAGCACATTGGGAAGAGAGTAGAATTGAGGGGTGAAGGAAGGGGATAAGAATTAACTGAAGATGAGCATCGTACTAAAACTCCGAGCATCTGGGCGGCGAAGCAGGGGTGCGGGATAAAGGGGAACGGTCACTAAGATGTGCAGAAAGAGGACCAGAAGAGAATCAAGTCCACCTTGGGATGGCTCATATAGAAATATGTACTTACGCAGGTCCACCAAAGCCTTATAAACACAACAAAGAGGGGGGAAAACGTAGAAGAGAAGAAAGCAAAGAGTCAAACCTCACAATTTCTTGAGACGGCCTCCGCTGTAACTTGCAATGCCTCAAGAGCCACCACCCCTGTCTTCGGGGGGCTGACGACCGACGAGGGCAGTCTGGGCAACGTGGGGAGGTGAGAACCACTCAGGAGTCCCCAGGGGGAGACAGACGGTCATCCGGAACTGCATTAAGCAAAGACGGGGAGAAGTTAAGATCCAGTAGTTCACACCCACTATGCCCTTTCTGGGGTTTCGGTTACCTGCAGTCAACCCGAGGTCTGGAAGCAGACGACCCCCCTCCCGACGCGTCCCCGGGTCACCAGCAGCCCAATGCTACGTCGCACACAGGTGCCTGTGTCACCCACCTCATGTCATCTCCTCCTGTAGGTGCTTTATCATCTCACAGCCTCATGGGAAGAGGAAGAACTATCCCGATAAGGTATTTGGACAGAGAGGCCACATTGACATAGCATTTGTTACAGAGTATTGTTGTAATGGTTCTATTTTAGGATGAGTTACTGTTTTCATCTCCTGCTGTGTCTACCTTGGACGTAGGTATGCTCGGTCGCAGGCACCACGTCCTCTGCATGGGGTGGGTGCTCTCTGTGGATCCGGGCATCTGCTGGGGGGCTTGGAACACGTGCCCCTCGGACAAAGAAGCGGGGCTCCCGTGCTCATAACCGAGAGGGAGAACGGAGATGCTCTCGCTGGTGAGTTCCAGGGCTAAACTAGGGCCTCTCAAATGAGGATTTCAATCATCTCGCTGGCCTTTCAGGACTGACCTCCATCGCCACACAGCGACGTGGGTCACAGCAGGCAAAAGGGTTCCTCAGAAACCCTCCAGAAAATATCGGAGCAGGAATGGAACTTTAAGAGCATCCTGCCCGACTTCGGTCGTCCTCAGATGGAGAAACTTTAATTTCTTTAAGATCTCGTTGTGGCTGAGAATGAACTTACCAGGTCAGTTCTGGGAAAAGCAGTTTGGTCTCTTTAAAACCACAAAGCAATGAATCAACTCTAAAAAGGATATCTGCGAGGCAATCTGGGAAATTTGAACACTGCCCTTTGAGGATATTAAGGAATAACCTAATTTTTTAGAGATGATAATGCATTGTAAATAAGTTTTTTAAAAAAAGAGTTCTTAGCTATTAGAAATCTACACTGCAATAGCTATAATTTGCTTCAAAATAATCCAGGAGGTATAGAGGAGAAGAGGGTCAGCATACCAGTGGATTGGACTCGCCATGAATTGCTAATTGTCGAAGCTGGGGGTTAAGTAAGGGGCCACTACACTGTTCTATTTTTGTGTATGTTTGGAATTTCCCATTAAAACCCCTACAAAGCAGGGGCGCCTGGCTGGTTCAGCTGGTACAACTTGAGACTCTCGATCTTGGGGTCATGAGTTTGAGCCCTACCTTGAGTGTAGAGGTTACTTAAAAAAACTTTTTTTTAATAATAAAAAAAAAAAGACTCCACAAAGCAGAGACATCTCATTACATGGAGAAGCCATCTAATGTAAGTCTCTAAATACAATAGGCATTTTATCCATTCATTCATTTGCTCATTCAAAAATATAATTACATAGAATATGCAAAATTATCTGTGTATAATTACGGCAAAATTCACGTAACATAAAATTCACCATTTTAACCAGTTTCAAGTGTGCATTATGTCGATTATATCTCAATAAAAAACAAAGTGTACAATTCAGTGGCATTTTGTACATTCACAATGTTGTGAGACCATCATCGCCATCCAGCTTCGGGATATTTCTCTCACCCCAAAATGTCACTCATTCCCAATTAATCAGTCACTCCCTATTCCCCCTTCCTCTTAGCCCCTGGCTACCACTTACCTACTTTCTGTTTGCACAGATTTACCTATTCTGCATATCTGAAATAAATTCAACATCTATTTTTTAAATTTTATTTTTTTTACCACTAAAACATTCAATAGGATTTAAAATTGAAAAAGTTCAAAAGGGTTTGCAGTGAAAAGCTTCCCTCTGACCTCTCTGCCCCCAGCACACAGTTCCCTTTCCAGAGGCATCCGTTTCTTACTCACCCTTCCAGAGATTAAAACTTCTCTTCCTCCTGGTTTACGAAAACGGTACCACCCTATACACACTGCTTTGGAGTTGCCTTTCCCCCCTTAAGTTACCTTGGGGCTCATTCTAAGACAGAACAAAAGGAACCCCTCCTTTTCCCAGTTGCATAGTATTCTACGATGCCAGCCTAGAATTCGCATCCTGTGGTAAGTGCTTTGGGGTTATGGAAATGAATAAAATAAGGTCCTTTCCCGGGGAAGCTCCGAGTCTAAAAAGTACTTTCTTTTGAGAAGAGGGAAATAAAGACAAACTAGAGGCTTCTGCTTCGAGGCCGATCATCGTCTCATGTGTCTTCACAGTCGGGCACCTGGAAGGGAAAAGACAGTTCATCTGGAGGGTTCTGGGGAGTCTCCAGGGATCTGCCAGGCGTTGCTGGTGAAGGGGGCAGTGAATTGCGGCCTCTTCTCCACCTTCTCGTCTTCGACATAACTCATCATGTCACCTCTGTCCTCCCTTCTTTCCTGATTAGGAAAGAAAGGAATTCTCCTTGGGGAAATTTAGAAGTGCAGAGAGAAACGAGAGTTATCCATAGTCGCTTGTAAGCATTTTTAATAGCTGCTTAAAACTGCATTGCTTTGAGGGGCACCTGGGTGGCTCCGTCGGTTAAGCGGTCGACTCTTGATTTCGGCTCAGGTCATGATTTCGGGATCTCGGGATCCTGGGATCGAGCCCCGCGTGGGACATGGAGCGTGCTGGAGATTCTCCCTCTCCATCCCCCGCTCCCCCACCCCGCCTGTTCTCATGCGAGCATGCTCTCTCTCAAATAATAAATGAATAAGTCGTTTTAAAAAGCTGCATTGCACTGCTACTCTCTGTATTCACCGCTGCATTTTAGAGATCCAGGAACCGAAGCCACAACAGATGTTTATTTTAAGGAGACAGAGAAACATCCAAGCTCATATACCAAATGAGACAGGTAAGACAGTTGGAACCAGACATGTGTACTGGAAAGTTATCTCTGGGAAACAGAAACTGTGTTAATGATAATCTCAGGGAGGAGGCAGGGCCAGGAAGAGGAGAAAAGTAGCTGACAGCTAAGACTTCAGGGATTCCAATAGTTGCTGGATAGTAAAATAAAATGAAAAATCCTGCAAATTGAACAGAGAAGCATTTATTTCAACAGACTAGAACCTTGCGGTCCACGTTTGTGGGGCTGGACCAGCAGGCAACGGGACGGAGGGAAGAGCGTTGGTGGACAGCACACGCGTCAGCCGAACCCCATGGCTGAGCGGTGGGGACGCCAGCATCTGGGGGCGGTGGGAGCCACAGGACAGGACACAATTCCCGTGAAGAGCGTGGAGGATGAGAAGAGGTCGGGGGAGAGCCCCGGGCACACAGACCGCAGGGAGAGTAAGCGTCGCAGCAGCCGAGCAGTCAGAGCAAGACCTCCTCCCCAACCCCACCCCAGAAACTCTTCCTGCCTGACCCGGGGGGTGGCCAGAGCTTGTCGGGGGGGTTGGGGACCTTTCGGGTGTCTAGATCAGCAGGGGATTGGAGAGGGGAGAGGAGGGCAGAAGGGGAGGACTGCCTGAGGGCCTGAAAAAGAACTCCCACAGCCAGGGACTTCACCAGGGGTCTGACAAAGGGACAGGACTCTTCCCTTCCCTAACAATACAATTTTCCCTGAAAATGGACCTAATAATAGGCCTCGCGCTACTACCAAGGCTAAATTGGACTCCACTGACTCATAAGTCTTTTTATGTCTGCAGTTCCGATCCCTGCTTCCCATACCGCTTGGTAAATGACAACACTGTTGTTCTCCCACCGAAGGATCTATTTCGGGGATGCGCCGCGGACCCTCCGTAGCTGTGTGTGCTATTATTACCTGTATCTCTTACAGCATTCATTCCAAACATAAAGGAAACGAGAGGACGCAGAGTGAAGGACACTGCTTTCTTGCTAGGTAAACCCTCTGAGAGGAAGCTGCTTTACAATGAAGTCAGCCGCTTTGGGGGGAGAAAACCCAGACAAGCGGCCCCTTGGTAAATCTGGCCACACGGTGCTTGCACGGATCCTTGCGGGTTAGAAAGAGCGTTTGACTCAGGAAATACGTCGAGTAAAACATCTCTAGCTCCGGTTCGACCAAAAACTGGAGAAAGATAAACAACGCTTATCCCCGGCAAAATTTCAGCTCAGTTTGGCAAATACTTATCGAGCACCAGCTGTGCTCCAAGGAGGCGGAGGTGGGAAGCCATAGTCCGCAGCCCCTAGCGGTGCCCGGAGGCAGGGACGCCAGGGAAGAGGCGCTCTGAGTCGTCGATGGCGGGGACGTAGCCCATCGGGAAGAAGGCGTAGTTCTCACTGTAAATGAATAAACTGACATCTGGCTTCCTGAGACACCGGGATGCTAGCGTGGTTACACAAGCCTGGTCGGTATAAGCCAAGAGCAAGCAACTCGGATTTCTGGATGTTTCCAGCGGGGGCCTGGGCGCTGGATCCTGCCACAGGTGTGGGTAATTAAAATCACCTGGCGGAGGCGGTGGAGGAGGCTCACGGCACCCCCCCCCCCCCCCCCCCCCCCCCCCCCCCCCCCCCCCCCCCCCCCCCGCCGCCCCAGCTCCCCGGTGCCTGGGGCTTCTTCCTGACCCCGGCGACTCTGGTTCCCTCAGATCTGCACTGGGTGGGGAACAGGTGGTCAAAGGCAGGGGACGGAGGGGTGGGTGGACGTGGAGACAGACAGACGGACACACACACAGAGGGAGAGGGACAGATGCTGTTGGGGTGGCAGGGCCACTAAGGGTATAATTTTTTTTTTTGCTTTGACACCCTTTTCAAATGTTAGTGACTGTGGCACTGAGAATGTCTCTCCGTGACATTTCTCTTCAGACGCAACAACTCTAACCACGGAGAATTGATTTAAAAACTCAGATGGATTTTGAAGGATTCCTGGAAGCAGGAAACGATGGCTGTGGCTGTCGATCTTGGACTCCGCTGCGGCCCGCCGGCCTCCAGACCAGGGCCTCAAAGCCCTCCCTCCTCGGAAGGCCAGGCGGACACGGGGCGAGGGGAGGAGGGGACGAGCCATTTCTGTCAGAGGCAGACAGAAATGACTGTTGGGGCGCCTGGGCAGATCAGTCGGTTAAGCGTTGGGCTCTTGATCTTGGCTCAGGTCATGATCTCAGGGTCGTGGGACTGAGCCCCGAGTTGGGCTCTGCGCTCAGGGGGGAGTCTGCTTGAGACTCTCCCTCTTCCTCTCCCTCCCCTACTTCCACGCTCTCCTGCGCTCTCTCTGAAATAAATTTTTTTAAAGCTTTTTATTTATTCGACAGAGAGAGAGAGCACAAGCAGGGGGAGCAGCAGAGGGAAAGAGAGAAGCAGACTCCCCACTGAGCAGGGAGCTCGACGTGGGACTCGATCCCAGGACCTTGAGATCATGACCTCAGCCGAAGGCAGACACTTAACCGACTGAGCCACCCAGGCGTCCCTAAAATAAGTGAATCTTTAAAAAAATATATTGCAATCCTCATCTTTCCAAGGAGGCCCATCAGGAGGCAGACTGCTCAAGGTTGGATGTGCGACACTAAGTTTCTAATGATTTGCTCCGGTTCTTAACACGTTCTAGGCCGGAATCTTCTCTTCTTTGGTCCGTGGTCTGTTATGTCGGGGTTTCACCAAAGCGTTTGCCGTTTATTCACACAGATCCAGAGCTGCTGAGTCTCAACCGCTACGGGAAACTCCACGGCCCGGCTCGAGAGTGTTTCACACGAAAGCCAATGGTGCCTCCCTCACCGACACCGCGAGCATCCGGGTTCTCATTCCTCAGCCACGGGGGGCACTCTTGACCGGCCTGTCGCACGTCGCCTAGTCCTCAAACCTCCAGCTCGGATGTGTTGTTCTTGAGGTTGTCTCGTGTCCCTTCTCTGGGAGGGGAGAGCGTGGATTCGAATCTCACTTCTGCTGGGCCGTGTAACCTTGGGCAAGTCACCTGTCATCGGCAAGCCCCGTCCGTCCAAGAGAGACAGGTACGGAGGTGGGATGTCACGAGCGTAAAGGAGATAATGCAGCTCCGAAGCAGCGCCCGGGGCCTGGCGCGGAGTCCGCGCTCCCAGACAGCGCGGGTGGCAGTGCTCGGACAGGACTGTTTCCACGGGGCTACTGCAAAAGGTTTGCCTCACAGCCTCTCCCTGCTCGAACCAGCCACGTCAGGGTGTTTCGCTTTGGTTTGGAGAACGATGAGGAAGGAGAGGGGGGACTCCCTAACGTTTCTTAAGCCTTATAATCATAATCTCGGCAGTGGAAAATAATAATCGTTATCATCTCATTTTAGAAATAAGGAGACTGAGCCTCATTCTTGGTTAAGGTCCCTCAGGCTGGCCTGCACGGAAAGCCAACGCTCCTTCCACCTAAAAATGCTCCAGGTCCCCGTGGAGCAAAAGCTCTCCCCGCTTTTGCTGTGGGAGGGGGCAGGCTCTCACCCGCCAGGAGGGAGACGGAGTCAACTCTCAACAAGGTCTGACTGGAATAGGCCGAAGTCAGGGAGAGACACGCATTGCCCTGTGTCAGCAGAGGTCACAACCCACATTCCGAGGAGGACGCGGGGCGGGGGGGAAGTTACGCAGCAGGTCTCCGGGGGTCTTGGGGGAGAGAGCTCTGTGAGTCGGCCTAAAGCGAAGTGAAGAGCCTTGGAGGGTTTCTCTGAAGAGTATTCCACAAAGAGTGGCCAGTGTCCATCCACCACACCCCAAACCCAGATCCCTCACAGCGGCTCACTTCTGGCAATCTGTACTTGGGCCGTGGGCACGCGTGCGTGTGCGCGCGTGTGCACGCATCTGCCCTAAACTCCTTCTGCTTAACTTCGCTTTGCTCTGCGTTCTTCCTCAGCCTCGAATCCGTCTACACTCGGGTGCCTAGCTGGAATTACCCTTCCCCGCACTCGATGGGGTTATCTTGCGCTGTTCTAGATGATGCCTACCCTACATCGTGACCATCCTCTACTTGACTCTTCGCTTAGATCCTAAGATTTGTGTCCCACATCTTCTCACTTCTGTCCATCCCCCCCTAATATCTAGCCTAGAAATATGCTGGATATGGATAAAGGCTCGTGGAGGGGAAAAAAATAAGCAAGGTCACAAGCCGCAAGAAAGTCTTTCGAAGGGGGGTTTTCTCTAGAGTTCTATCTGAGCAGAAATAAAATGTTAAATAAATGACTACACTTTGTGTTAGAGTTTACAAAAATGAACAAACTAAAGTGAAATGCTAAAGGGAAACAAAAGTAATTTTTGCTGCAGAGAAATAATGTGCTTTCAGCTCATTCCTCACCAGGGGAGTTTCGTCAGAGGGAAGTTGTCAAACACCTTCCTGAGACGCTCTCGAGGCCCACGGATCACCGGGGCGGACACGGGGGACCCGCCGCCGGGCGCAGAGGGCCGCGGGGGAGCGCGTGGAAACGCTGTTTTGCCAACGTTCCCCATCCTGCAGGAGGACTCACCTTCTGACTCACTGTCTTCAATGTTTACCTTTGTATCTGCCAACTGTCTGAATCGATGTTTCAACTGTTCTGACCATCTGCTGGGAGATGGCTTGCAGATCGTGTCACAGTTTTCGGAACCTCGAATCACACAGTTTGGGTGTTGGAGGACGCAGAAATCAGCAAGCCTAACTCCGTGTGTAGGCTCACGAAAGCTTCTCCCCTGCTGTGAGCGTTGGCCCCGGCGCTTAGGTGCCCGGGAGGCAGAGACCGCACATGGGGGCCCGGGGGGCTCGCAGCCCCTCCAGCAGGGACCCCGGAGAGGTTCCACAAGGTGACACGGGTGCCCGGAAAAAGGGGTGTCCAGAGGACACACACGCTGTGCATGGGAGGGGGGCAGAATCTTTATACGTGGTTGGGGAGAAAGTAAGTGGGAAAAGATGACTCAAATATAAAACGGGAGAAGAAAGCAGGGGCCGGAGCAGTAAACATTTCCCGAGCGCCAACTATGTATCAGGTCACCAGACTCTAGGCTAATTGCCCAAGATGTGAAAGATACAGCCTGGCCCTCCAGGAATTTGTAATTTAGGCAGATGTGGCTATACAGGTTCAAGATACGCAGGAAGGAATCACTGGTCTTGGAGGTGGGCACAGCGAAGGAGTGTATCACTGAAGGCCGCCCGAAGGTGACATCGTAGGCTCAGGGTTACCAAGTAGACCAGAGTGGGGAGGGCATCGCAAACAGAAGGCACGGCACGTACACAACACAAAGTCTTCCGGGAACTTGAAGTAGTTTGCGATGGCTGCGCATTCGGTCCGCTTGGGGAGAGTGGTGGGTGCAGCTGGATAGGACAGAGCTGAATCTTCCCGGGCCGGAATCCCACGCTCAGCAGCCTCAAGTATATGCTAGAAGTAAAGGGGAACCCCGGAAAGGTGGGTCCATCAAGGGACGGATGTCATCGGCTTTGTGGTTTAGAAAGAATCTCCTCCGGGCTGGCCGGTACACAAGAATTCGTTATGTTATTATCAGTTCTCTTCTGTGTGTTTCGTGAGAATTAAAGAAGGACACCTATTAGCGGGACGGAGAAGCGTCTGGAGGGGGGCAGAGCCGGGCACAGGGACTAGTTAGAGGCTGTCACCTGGTCTGCATGAGAAGGGGTGAGGGTCAGAACTGCGGCAGCAGGAAAGAGAAGGCTCTCGGCTTGAAGAGAGGGTCAGGAGCTGAGGTCCACAGGACGTGGGGAGGGGCGGGTGTGCAAGAGAGGGGGGAGGTCCGGGATGAGCGCCAGCTTCTGGGGTGGTAACTGGGAGGACGCAGTTCCTGAAAACGAAGACAGAGAGGATGAACGGGTCCAGAAAGGAGGATGAACTCACCCGTGGACATATGCTGGAGATGTCGGCCGGACCTGCAGAGAGAAATTTCCAGCAGGCAGTATTTATGAGTCTAGAGCTCAGATACGAAGGCTGTCTGGGGATACCACCGCTGAGTCGTCAGCACAGGGCTGGAAGCTGGGGCCACAGAGAAACTGGGAGCACAGAGGTGACACCAGGAGAGTGCAGATGGGGTCATGGGACACCAACATTTAGGGACGAGCAGGGGACTGAGGAGTCAGCCAAGGACATCGAGGTAGAGACGTGACAGTGACCTGGGGTCAAGGAGGATCATGAGAAACCTGGAAACAAGGAGACAGCAAGGTGCAAGGGAGCACGGCGAGGACAGCGTCAAATGCCACACGGGTACAAAATAAACCGAAGCCCTTAGACACCCAGTCATCGCGTTCGGCTCCAGGTCAACTTCGTCCTGGCGAAGTCTGCCACAGTGGTCTCGGCGGCCTGTCTGGGGGCAGAAGGGGGCCAGTGCAGTGCCGCAGGTGTGCACAGCTCTTGGTGAGGGGCTCACTGGGCGGAGAAAGCAGATCCGAGGTGTTCAGAGGAGGACACAGGACTCAGGGCAGGGTATCGGTTTTGTTTTGAGATGGAGAAACTTGAGCAAGTAAAGGCTTGGGGGTGGGGCGGAGATGAAAACAGAGGAGACAGCAGGAACAACTACACAAGCACAGAC
Source organism: Potos flavus (assembly GCA_028534135.1). Lineage (NCBI taxonomy): Eukaryota > Metazoa > Chordata > Mammalia > Carnivora > Procyonidae > Potos > Potos flavus. The sequence goes on along the minus strand of CM052896.1, from coordinate 2,885,665 downwards.
CAGAAGAGCAGGTTGTGCACTGACCCAAGACGCAGCGGCCCCAAGACCCTGGAAGACAAGTGGGGGGAAGGGTCAAAACATGGGCGCACTGCAGGTCTGGGATTGAGAAGTCGAGGGAATTGGGGCTGAAGCCTCAACTCCGTCTGTGGGGTAGGGAACAAGGTGGGGAAAGTAAGGCCCAGGGACGTGGTGACTTGCAGGACGACTGCTGGTTTGCAAACTGCCCCCCCTCCCCCCCAATACACACTGAAGGCAGGGAGAGACCGAAGAAAGAGGCAGGCCACTCCAGATCGGTGGATGGCAGCTTTAATAAACAAGGGAGCATACATTTGAGGCTTGTCTTGGGCGGCCACAAGGGAAGGAGATTTCCACACTGCCTGCCAGACTCTTAGACGTTTACTAGTCTCCCCTGCGTTCGTCTCAATACCTTCTCTCTCCAGGCTGCATCCCTGAAAACAGCTCTGGCCGTGGGAATGGAGGGCAGGACGAACACTACAAGGCTGAGGGAGAGGTGAGGAGCCTGTTGGCTCCCGGGCCAGCTCCAGGGTCAGCTGGTGGTCACACCCTATGACCTCCCGCAACGACAAGCCACGGGGAGTAGGATTTTAACTCAAGTGTCTTTGACTCCTTGCCTGGTGCTCCAATCCCTATGTTACATCCACTTAGGTTGAAGACACTGCATCACATAAAGCCCCTCTGTTAAAAGGGGGCTCTTCGTACCTTTCTTTTGAAAGATCCCCAGATAAGGCTGGCTTCCCACAAGGGCAGAACAAGCCACCTTGTCCTCAAAGACAAGAAGCTTGCCAAGGTCCTGCACTGAGACCTTCTTAAAATGGGGCAGTTAGCAGTTCACCCTCAAGATGAGGATCCTGACTTACTCATGCCCCTTCCAGGGGCTTAGAAAATGCTTGTAACACTTAAACTGTGATGATCAACTCAGTGAAAGAGATTCTCGAAAACTACCTGGAGGACAGAATATAGTGGCCTGGGGGAAGGAGTGGGTTGAGAGTGGATTCTGGACAAGTCTCTTGGCCTCTCTGCACGTTTCCAAGGTCCCTTCTAAGAGGAACAGGCATATTTGATGAAGAGATGGACGGGAGCAAGACACCGAAGTAGATTATGAGAGCTGGGCATCGGAGCATGCAGAAAAAGCAGCCACGAAAAGCGAAGGAAGGACACTAAAGACAAGAGCCATCACGGGGCCTCGCGTGGGCCCTGCCAAATAGAGCAGAATCAGACAGATATGGCACAACTTCAATCCAAATCACCTCCACCTAGAGAACACGGACTGGGCCACTATTTACATAACAAACATGAGGAAAAGGAGAGAAAAACCCTTCATATCACAATCATGGATTGTAGAATGGGAAGAGACTTCAGTTCCAACCCACTGAGCCCGACGCATAGCTTTTTCCTCCCCAAGATTGCTCATCTTTCGTTCTTCTGTGATTTCTTCAATGATACCGACTGGCTTCTACAGCAAATAGTAAAACTCAGGTAGCAAACAAACGAACTAGCACGGGCTTGCTTCCCGCCTCTCCCGGGAAAAGCCCGCTATGCAAAGGACTCCTCCTGTGGGAGGACGACACTGAGGGCCGGAACTGGACTAGGATCTTGTAATCTCTGATTAAAACAATTCTTTGTAATTAAAAGTCACAGGAGGACAGATGTGAATCTACACTGATGCCTCAGGGCGCCTGGGGGGGCTTAGTTGGTTGCGTCTCCGACTTCGGCTCAGGTCAGGAACTCAGGGTCTTGAGATCAAGCCCTGCACTGGGCTCCCCGCTCAGTGGGGAGGCTGCTTGAGATTCTCTCTCCCTCGACCCCTCCCCTCAGTGGTGCATGCAGGCGCGTGCTCTCTCTCTCCAAAATAAATACATAAATAAATTTTTAAAAAAGAAAATTCTCTAAACCAATGCCCCATATAACCTGAAACGAATTCATGCCGCTTAAATATTTATGTAACATATAATAACGATCATTAGCATCTGCATAACATCTTTCTTCACTTGAGTGTAAAGCACTTCATATATGCAATAATTAATTCTCACAATAACCTAATGAGGCAGAGAAATAGAGAGGATTATTATTCCCATTTTGCAGAAGACAAAATCAGCACAGAGAAACATGTGGACATTTGCCCAGGTCAGAAAAAGTGAGTAGAAGGCTGCTGTATTTTAATTTTTTTTTAGGAACTTACTTATTGAGTTCCATCCATGTGCTTGGCTCTATGGAAGAAGGTCAGTATATTCATGGATGGGGCAGGGAGGTTGGGGAAAGGAAAGGTGGCTTATTCTTTTATTCTTTTTCTTTTTTTTTTTTTTTAAGATTTTTATTTATCCATTTGAGAGACAGCGTGCACAGAGGAAGAGGGAGAAGCAGGCTCCCCCTGAGCAGGGAGCCTGATGTGGAACTTGATCCCAGGACCCTGAGATCATGACCTGAGCTGAAGGCAGACACGTAACTGACTGAGCCACCCAGGCGCCCCAGGAAAAGTGGTTTGAATAATGCAATATGAGGACAGAAAGACAATTTGTGAGCCTGTAATTCCAACTCAAGCTATAGGCACAGAAGTTCAATCCTGCCACGGGATGTAAGCCACATCTGCCTTGTCCCAAAAATGAGAGAGCTATTCCTTTACTCATCATGAAGGGAACGGATGCCAAAAATAAACACAGTATTCCATTTTTCTATCCCTGAGAGGGGAAAATGTGAGGAACTCCACCTTACAAGGAAATGGGCTGAGATGGAAACCACGCACTCCCACATTCCCTGAGGACACGCTCCCAAGTGGCGGCCCATTACCCTCGGTCCTCCTGCCCTGCGGAATCACTCTTCTGGTCACTTTTTCAACCGACCATCTTCCCCACTAGAATCGAAGCTCCCAGAGGGCAGGGCTTTTATCCTTATCCACTGATGTTTTCGGGGCCTGGCACAGAACCTGGTTTCTAATAGGGATTCAAAAGACATCTGTTAAATCATGAAGTATGTCTGAAGGTTCTGGTTCCAGTTCTGCCGCTGACCAACTCTGTGACCTTAGAGAAGTCATTTCATCTCCTGTGGCGTTAGCCGAAAGAAAAAAAGTAGGGATGCCTGGGTGGCTCAGTTGATTAAGTGTCTGCCTCTGGCTCGGGTCATGATCCTGGGGTCCTGGGATCGAGTCCCACATGGGGCTCCCTGCTCCGCGGGAGCCTGCTTCTCCCTCTGCCCCTCCCCCTGCTCATGCCCTCTCTCTCTCTCAAAGCAATAAATAAAATCTTTAAAAAAATAATAAAAATTTAAAAAAATTTAAAAAGTGTTCAGCCAGATAATCCTTTCAGTGCTTCAATATTGTAACTTTATGTATGCTCGGAACCATAACCATAACACAAGGCCAAATGAGGTAAGTCATAAACCGGAGCGCAGTGGGTAACTGTCACATTTCCTGTCCGCCAGCATCTTTTGAATATCCTTCTTCTGCTTAGAAGTTTTGCCACCTTATGAGCCCTGCCTCTCCCAAGAGGAAACTAAAAGCTCACTTGCCCAGCCTTCCTTTCGGTTGGGGATCAGCCCTCTGACTTGAAATTCTTTCAGAGGCGCTGAATGCGAGGCAACAGGTAGGTTGTCCTGGCTGCATGTTTTGGGGGGAGGCTGCGGGGACGGAGTTCCCACCTCCTGCGCTCCCCATCAGCCCCGGACTGGGGGAGTCTGGGCTGTGCGGCAGCAGCAAGGTGGCTCAGTGTGGCTCCCAATGTGTTGAGCGTGGAAAGAATGGGAGGAAACGGTGTTTCACTGTGGAAACAGCAAGGCTTTGTGGAAGGATCACAGACTTGATCCAAATCCTGCTGCCCCTCACCAGCTCGGCCCCTTGAAACAACTGCGTAACCCCTGGAGCCCCAGTTTCACCATCTTTAAAGTGGTCATTGTCCAAAGGTCACTCACAGTCTCTGCAACTAGGAGTCTTTAGCTGCCACAATTCCCCAGGGATGTCTGCTGGTGTGTTTTGCCTCCAGATGACTGGGTTGATGTGAGGCTTGAAATTATGGGTAAAATTAGGTTAATTTATAGAGTTGCTTGAAGATAAACACTGAGATATAACATTAGTAACAAAGACAAAAAAGTCAACTAACACAAGGCAATCTTTTCCAGATGCATCCACAGGCCCAAGCACATTACTAACCACTCGACTCTTGGTTTCGGCTCAGGTCATGATCTCCTGGTGGTGGGTGGGATCTAACCCTGCATCGGGCCCCACGCTCAGTGGGGAGTCTGCTTCAGATTCTCTCCCTCTGTTCCTCCCTCCCAAACCTCCTTCATCACCTCCCTCACCTGCTCTTTCTCTAGAGTGGGTAAATAAATCGTTTTTTAATTTTTTAAAAATATTTTTATTTATATTTTTAAAGGTTTTTAAATCTTTCTCTAGAGTGAATAAATAAATCTCGTATTTATTTGAGAGAGAGAGATAGCAAGAGAAAGCCTGAGTGGGGGGCGGGTAGTGAGAGGGAGAAGCAGGCTCTCTGCTGAGCAGGAAGCCTGACATAGGGCTTGATCCCAGGACCCTGGGATTATGACCAGAGCCAAAGGCAGATGCTTAACTGATTGAGCTACCCAGGTGCTCCGATAAATCTTTTTTTTTTTTTTTTAAGATTCCATTTATTTATTTGACAGAGAGAACACAAGCAGGAGGAGCAGCAGTGGGAGGCGGAGAAGCAGGTTCCCGCTGAGCAAGGAGCCCAACGCAGGGCTCCATCCCAGGACCCCGGGATCATGACCTGAGCCAAAAGCAGATACTTGACTGAGCCACCCAGGTGCCCCTAAATATTTTTTTAAAAGAAAGAATATTAAGAGAATTAATGGGCAGAAATAGCTGCATTTGAAAATTGGTTTGAATACCTAGAGTTCTTCGCAGAAACTCTCAGCAGCTTAGGAGCTCCTAAGTACGTATGAAATTAAAGAAATATACTTTCTTGTGCAAGTCCTCATCACCTGGAAATGCCATAATAAAGTCACAAAGCATCACACAAATGGGTCTCCAACCACCCTCCTTTTTCCAACTATCCTCCTTGACTCCTGATACCAGGTGGGGAAGCATTTTTCTGAGTTTTTCAACTGTTACACTGCTACCATGTATTTATTCTAATCTGCTCTTTAAATTTGTATTTCCTATCCCTGTCTCCTAAATATGGGTATTTCCTGAGGCGTAGGCCTTGGCCTTCTGCTCCTCTCTATAAATACTTTCTCCTTTGGAAAGATCATATACACTGATGATTTCAACTGTTGTTTCTTCACAGATGACTCACACATTTACATATTTAGGCACAACCTCTCTTTCTTCAGCTTTAGTCCTGTATTCGTAACATGCCATCTCAAATTCTACAAATCTTTTTGAGCATGGAGCTAACTCCTGCTTTAAAGTAACTCACTCTAGGGGGTGCCTGGGTGCCTGGGTGGCTCAGTCAGTTAAGCCTCCAACTCTTGGTTTCAACTCAGGTCATGATCTCAGGGTTGTGGGACTGAGCCCCGTGTCGGACTCTGCACTTGCCCGGAGTTGGCTTGGGTTGAGATTCTCTCTCTCGCTCTACCCCTCCCCTGCTCTCGTGCAAATAAATAAAACCAACTCACCCTATGGCTATCCCTTCTCAGTCCCAATTTCCCAGGCTTACAGGGCTGCAGTTTTCCCTGATTCCTCCTAATCCTTTTCCCCCACCATCCACTCCATTACTAAGGAGAGTGTTACTCAAGTTAATCTAACCTTGCTCTTCCCCTCTCACGTTACTATCCAACACAGACACTACCAGAGCTCCTCACCCATACTGTCCTAGTTACTTTTGCTGGCTCAGTGTTTGTAAAACATGGCTTTGAATGTTCACGGTTC
>CM052896.1:2782554-2879311 GCA_028534135.1 Potos flavus | reverse complement strand
TTAAACATTGCAGCTGCCTCAGATTGCTAGGGTAAGTAAAGCTCAGAGCCATCAGAATTCTATTTAAATCTCATTCTCATGAGTGCTGATAAAGATATCTGTTCTCCTGTGGGAGGGGGGATCGTGGGAGCAGCATTTTTACCTTGCCGTATAGTCCTTCCTCCCTGTCTGGTGGGATGTGGGTCATTCTTCTGGAGATTTCTGTGATTCCTCTAGAAATCCAGGCACGATTTTCCTTAGCTGAATTTACTACAAATCATCCCTTGGATCTGAGAGTTTGACATCAGTTTGCCAATCCCAGACACGCCGAGAGTCTGTGAGAGCAGCAGTCTGAAAGAGAAAACGTCTGGGGGTTGCTTCTTGCATCCACACAACAGTCTTGGTTTAATTTTGTTGGGATAAGGGCAGTAGTGTAAATATTGCTGTATGTTTTGAGGGATTTGGACTAACAGACTAAGGAAGACGCTGTCTTCCACCATCACGTGTCTTTGTCAAAGGTGAAGTAATACAGGAAGAAAAATAATTTTAGGATGTCAGGCAAGAGGGAGAGATTCAGTTTTAAAGTTTTAGCATGTCACATACGTCCCAAATCATAAAACAGGTTTTAAGAGTCTTGAGGCAAAGAGTAGAAAGATGAAAAGATAAACTTTGGGTTAGGGTTAGGAGAGGCAGGGGACGGGAGTACTGACCACTGCTCGGCCAAGGAAGACTGAAGTGGGGGCTACCTACAGAATACTGATTGGGCTTCCGGGTCTTGGATAAAGATTAAAAGAAGTGAACTCTTGGTCCCCTGGCTTCTCAAGGATGAGGCCTCTTGTGGCCTAAGCCAAATCTTTCCTCAGAGGTAGAGGGCTCTCTGAGAATGTGGGTGCAGAAATACTACTTGAATGAATCCATACTTGGCCTGGGGAGCCCAGCTGATAAAAGGTTCCAGGTTTTTTTTAGTTGTTAGATAGTAGCTACCATATTTTTCATTTTGTCCTGGAATAAGAGTACTTTGGATGCCTCTATAAAGTACCCTAGAGTTGAGTAGCTGTTCATTTAAATGCTTATTTGCCTTTCCATTTTCACGTCTTTTCCTGTATTTTCAGTTTCTCTTTTTTACTGGTTTTCTTTTTTTTTTTTAAAGACTTTATTTATTTATTTGACACACAGAGAGAGAAAGAGAGATCACAAGTAGGCAGAGAGGCAGGCAGAGAGAAGAGGGGGAAGCAGGCTCCCTGCTGAGCAGAGAGCCCGATGCGGGCTTGATCCCAGGACCCTGAGATCATGACCTGAGCTGAAGGCAGAGGCTTTAACCCACTGAGCCACCCAGGGACCCCTGGTTTTCTTTTCTTATAAACAACCTCAGGGACGCTGTCCTGGGAAAACTGGAGGTAATCTTCCAGTAACCTCTTCGCTACTGCTCTTTTTTCTCTTGTGTTCAATGAAGCTTTTTGAAAGCTTACTCTATAATCCATGTAGATTTCTAGTTCCTTAGCTTCCAGTTACTTCTCAATGAACTGCAGTCCTGCTTCAGTCCCTAGTACTCTAACATAATGACCTCCTAATGGCTAAGTCCAATTAATTTTCTCTTCTTAGTTCTATCACTGTGCCATTCCACACTGAGGACCATTCATTCTATTCTCTTGCCTTCTGTGGGAAGCTCTTCTGGTTCTTATCTGTGTGTGTTCTCCTCTTATCCCTTCTTTGTCTCCAGCTTCTTTATAGGTTAGTGTTCTCCAGGATTCTGTTCCTTGATACACTTCTTATTCCACAGCCTTCCTGAGAAATCTCATCCACTCTCACAGCATTAACCACCAACAAAATTGCTGATGTCTCCGGTATTTATCATCACCCTAGTTCTCAGTCCCAAATGGGTAACTGAGAGCTGACTCTCCATGTGGATGTATATCCCATAACTAACTTCAGACTCCGTATCCTCACCCACCTTTTTTCTGTGGTTCCTATGGCACCACAGCCCATCCGGTCATTTGGCTAGAAGCCTGGAAGTTATCCTTTATTCCCCCCTCTTCTTCCAACATCTAGTTAGTGGCTAATTTCCAGTAGAATTCCTACCAAACTGCGCTTGCAGTTGCTGCCTCAGATTCAGCCCTCCAGTCCTGCAGTAATCTGCCTTTGGTCTGTCCTCACGAGTCTCTTCTCTACCCTGTTAGCAAAGTGGTCCTTCTAAATAGTCAGTTTGCCCTAGAGGCTTCCCTGCTTAAACCACTTAGGTTGAAGACTACCCCTTTCCTACCAGAATAAGGACAAAGTTGTTTGCCTTGAACACAGTTATTCACAGTTTGATCCCTGCCCATTTTTCCAGCTTTGTTTCTTGACATTCACTGTTCCTCCTTTTGTATTTACACCATGTCTGTCTCTTACACTAGACTGAGAGCTCTTTGGGGGGTGGAGACCATGATATATTGTTCATCTTTGTATCCCAGGCGCCAGTTAGCACAATGCCTGTGGTACAAAAATCAAGAAATACTGAATGGAATGTCTAAAACCATCTTAAGTTTAAAAGTATACAAAGACTTTTATGTGTACCTTGCCTAAAATTGTTCATTTCTTGGTTTTTCACTGTTGGGTGGGACAGTATTATTTTTTTAAAAATTCTCATAGAAACCTATTAAAAACTGTACAGAATTTTAGGATGACAGACACTTCTGAAGCTGTTCCCAATTTTGAAGAGATGTTTGCCAGTAGATTCACAGAAGATGACAAAGAGTACCAGGAATACCTGAAACGCCCTCCTGAGTCCCCTCCGATCGTTGAGGAATGGAATAGCAGAGCTGGTGGGAACCAGAGAAATAGAGGCAATCGGTATGTATTACTTCAGGAGACATGCAGGTGGCTGGTGTGGGAGAGGACAGCTTTGCTCCGTGCGCCCATAAGGCCAGTGAGGGTGGGGACCAGTGCTTCTGTTCAGTACGGTATACGTCGTGCCTGGTCACCGCCTGCACGCAGGGAGTGGCTGGTAAATATTTGCTTTAATATTTTGTCAGTACCGTGTATTTTTTTCCTTGCTGTTCATTTGTGTATGTGTTTTAACATTCCTTTTTAAAATGTTCTTTCTGTGGACTCACATTTTATTTTCTCTGCAAATATATTTTACAAACCTAGTCTTCTACAAAACTTTGTGCGAGGTTCCATAAAGAAGACCTTGTCTTTGGTTTTACTTTAAGAAAGTTATACAATGGAATTTCATCTGTTTAATAATTCAAAGTAGCTCTTGTATAATCGAATAGACTTCAGTTTGATTCAGAACTATCCTGTTGTTGTGGGTTTTGTATTGTGGTCTGCCTATTCCTCTGCAAAATGTATCCAGTATAGTACTGGAAGAATGATTTAAATCTTAGGGAAGTTTTGAATAACTGGTGCTATATATAACATTCTGCAGAGAAAAGTGTTTTTTACAATCTCGTTTATGGAGTATTAGGTTGAGAAATGAAATGCAGCGGGATAGATTTGTCATTTGTATTTTTTAAAGGGAAGTATAAAAGTCTTTTTGTTTTGTTGTTGTAGGTTGCAAGATAACAGACAGTTTAGAGGTAGGGATAGCAGACGGGGGTGGCCAAGTGACAATCGATCCAATCAGTGGCACGGACGATCCTGGGGTAACAATTACCCGCAGCACAGACAAGAACCTTACTACCCCCACCAATACGGACACTGTGGTTACAACCAGCGGCCTCCCTATGGTTACTACTGATGGAAATTGTCATCGGCTTTTAGTAAAACCATTTCCTCTGTTAACATGACAAAAGTCTGTATGTATCTTCTGTTGGTCATAGTTTTACATCTGATTTCAGAGAGTGGATTATTAACTTTTTGGAACTTGTGACTTTTTTTTTTTTAATGAGACCCTACTAGAGATGTGATGTTTCAGTATGCCCCTAAAAAGGTTGTGGATTATATTGCCTGACTTCTACCTCAGATTCTTCTTTGTTTCATGACTTAATAGTGCTTTGAACTTGGTGTCTGTCTTCCTTGTTTGACCTCTAGGAATTCTGTCTTTGTTTTACAGAGAAATAAAAATTTTAAAGTAGAAAATGCTTGATTTTACTTTGTAAGTAAGGAAGTATCCATATACTCAGATTTTCTCATTCCTAAATTTTTACAGAGGTTAGTACAGTCAACTCATGAATGCACAACTATGCTCACTTGTAACGTGTTGTACATGACATCAGCAGTTAAAGGTAAAACAATTGTAGATGCTCCTCTTAGCTTTCGTTGTCATGACTGTGGTACTTTATCATTACTCCAGGTATGAGTGAGTTCCACAATCTCTTTGGTCTCTTTAGAGGGCTGTCAAAAATAAAACCTTCAACTGGGGAAGGGAACCTTCTCACTTTCAGTGTCTTGATCTAGTGGTGGTGAGATTGGGGCACACAGTCATTTCATTACAAACTGTGAGGCTTTTTGCTAACTTAAAGCAGATCAAAATTCACGTTATAAAAAAAGTTTAACTCTATAAATGTTCCCCTTTCCTTTTCAATAGTATGTATATAATGCTGCATTCCGACTACTTACTTTTATGGTACTTATGTGAATTGATTGTACAATGTTATATTCACTTCCAAATGTGTACCTTTGCTGCTTCCTCTTGTATAAATACAGTGATACTGTAACTTCCTCTCAGACTGCTCAGTATATTCCAGATCATTTTAATGGCCATTTCAATGGTTTTATTCAAATAAAGTACTTACATGATTAAGCAATTTCTCTCGCAAGTTTTGGCAGTTAGACCATTCATTAATGTGATGAACCTTTCGGTTTTTTGTTTTCTTTATATCTGTTGAAAAGGCTTATTTGGCTTAAGAATAATATTAAGAGTAGAAGTTTCATCACAGGGAAAAGGAATATAAACGCAACTCCCTAAATCTGCCTTCTGCTGCCTTCTCTCTTAGCACTCTAGGCCCTTGAGGTTGACTTCTCCAGGCACTACTTCTCCATGCTCTGGATCCAACTCTCTCCTCTACTCCCCTTCGTGAAGAGCCATCCTTTCAGGTGACTGTTTGTTTGGAAAGGATCTAATAAATCAGGTCTTCACATTCAGATGTAAATAAAATTTTAACAGTAAGATAAAGGTTTTCCCTGTACCCCTCTAATTACATCAGTAGGCACAGTGCTGCTACATCACTGTCTTGACACTACAGATATGTAGCCTAGAGAGTTCAGAATGGCCTCTGCACACCACGATCTTCTCTGCAGGCAGGCGGGTTATTAAAAATACCTGTCAAGTGATAAAGCGTAACACTGACTCACTGGGGTGGCAGCAGCCAGCTTTAGAGCAGGACCCTCAGGGCCCTCTGCCGTGCCACCTGCTGGCACTACTTAGGGGGACCTGTGGGCCCACGTGGCAGGCCTTGGAGTGAGGGATGGGTCTCCGCAGGCTGCAAGGAAAGGTTATTTTCCAATAGTAGTGAAATATTCACAGATGGCCTGAGTATCAGCCCTGTTTGGAAATATGATGAGTCCTTTTAACATGAATTATTTCTGCATTCTACATAAACAGCCCATGTGGTTGTGGTTTTTTCTTTTTTTTTTTTAAACAGCAGTCATCATTAGACTCCCCTATATGCTTAAAACTGAGAGGAAATAAAAGTCATGGTTTCTGCTTCATGTGGGGGAGAAAGAAAATAACATTAAAAAAATTAAGGATAATTCAGAGAATTATCTGAAGAATTAAAATAGTGTCAAATGGAATTAATCTCAAATAGTCTGTTGTAATAGCCTATAGCATTAAGCGTAAGGAGCCCTGGCTTCCAGTCCTGTCCTTACAAGGCATAGGACCTTGAGAAAAATCAGTTAAGCATGGAGCTTACGTGTTCACCTGTAAAAATGAGGATAATACCCTGCCAGTCTTCACAGGGTCATCATAAAAAAAGTGACCAAACATACAAGAGCTTAAGATAGAAACTGGGGCTTCGGACCATTAACCTCCCACTGGCACATAACTGGTGCTGTATAAACATTTGTTGAATCGATGGGAGGGAAGTATTTGGTAAATTGTAAAGCAGTGTTGATCTAAAGGATATAGAGTAACTGACGGAATATAAGGTAGAACAGGAGACTTATTGAGAGTAAAGATTTGTGATTCTTATGTGAATTAATATATGAATTAGCAAAAGAAGAAGAAATTCTATCCTTCAGAATAGAACAAATTTCAAATACCGAAGAGAATTTAAGTAAATATTGAGCTAAAATTAGCATTTGCTGTTTAAAATTGACACTGATTTTAAAATGTCAAATGCTGATTATGGAAACATACCAGATTAATATCCTTTTGAGACCAGCTTGCTGGGGACTTGAGATAGTTTTTTTTTCCCCTTTCTGGAGTGTTAGAAGGATTTGAGGTTATGCAGAGTATTCATAACCGTAGGTCACAGCTCTGAGGATAGTTTGAACTCTTGAAACCAGATAGCAAAAAGACATCTGGTGAGATTTCTAGCATAGTTTTGGTTTTCAAAGCTGCATTCCTTATAATATAATGCTCAACGGACAAGACGTAATTTTCCCTTTGTAATTTATTCGCCTAAAGGAAAATCTGGAATTTTACGATAGAATTAAGAGTAATGAAATGTCAGTTAAGTTTAGAATACTAAAACAGAAGGAAATGATCTCTTGCCCTGAAGACTACTGATAACACCAACTCTGAACTCCACACCTTGTTTCTAAAGACAGTTATTTTAACCTTAAAATTTTTCCTAGACCCATTCCCTTTGCTTCATTCAACCCAAACACAGATTTGGCTATGTATGGAAACCTATGCCCTTGGCCTTTGACTTCTTTTATTTAGTACTATTGCTTATAGTGAAAGGCAATTTATTTTTTTCATCAGAAAATGTAAGAAATACACTCCCAGCTCACAGCAACTTGTAGCACCATTTAATAACTTCAGTTAGCTGGAAAGCTGACTTGTGAAAGTGCTTACTTTGGTAATGTTAGACAAACAGGTATTTATAAACCATTCACTGCAAAGCTTATTTGAGATTTGTCTTTCAGTATCTTGTATTTTGACCACAGAATCGTATTTGAGATATAAATGAGGATTTTGAAGTATTAGATAAGACTTTGGCTAATTCTGTGTGAAAAACCCAATTATATAGGTCACTCAGTGTCCTTCCTCTGTTTATAAATTTAGAAATGTGTACTTTTACAATCCTCTGGCTTTTAATTTAGAATGAATTAAGGCCAACAGGGGTAAATACTCTTGACATCGGTGGGAGTTTTGATGTTAATTTTTAGAGTTCTGCTTCAGAATTCAGATACACTCTTTGAGCTGTGTTCTGTATTATCTAAACAAAGATTCCTCTTGGCTCCTGATAAATTATTATGGAGCCAAATCAGCAACTAGATTCAAATAGATTATACCATTGGACTCCCAAGGTAGCCTTGAGCAAGTTATCTCCTCCTTTCCACAAGTCTAGACCTCTACTAGGACCAACTTTTGAGGAAAATAGGGACAGTAGTGGAGATCCCGTAACCCGTGGACGTTCTGGGAGAGAAAGGCCTGGGTCGGGCCGGCTGCATGGCCTCATCAATAGGGCTGCAACCTCTCGGACGAGCCAGGCTTGAAGAAGTAGCTTCAGCTCCTGTACCGCTGTGCAGGCTGCCAGGTGCCAAGGAACATTCTTATCTGAGGAGCTGGTTACCAGTGTCCTCAGACTGGGAAAGTGGAGATAAGCTGTGGCTAATACCCCCCAGATTTAAGATTTACCGGACGGTATGCGAAGGTAAGAGGACAGGTCTTCCATCAAATGCCAACGTGTAATCTGACTGCTCCCTCGCAGGATTAAGCGAAAGCGTTTACAGAAAGCGTGCGTCCTGTGGCTGGGCACATGACAGGTTGCAGGTCCGGGTCAGCTGTGTGCCTCCAGAAGTGGAGTGGGATGGGGGTACCTCTGAGGTGACCTGGGTGCAAGAAATGCAGCTCACAAGTCTTTCACCAATGTCTCCATGGGCTGATGGGCTAATTCAGTTGCTGTTTTCATTCCTGTCCCTAAGGGACACACAGAGCCCATGTATTAATTACCAGTTAGATTTTCTCTGGGTTTCAGTGACCTCTCCTGAGACAGCTTCAGGGGGATGATGTGATGATGATCTCATGGTTTTTTTCCACTGACAGTGCCTTTAACTCCCTAACGGATCTCCAGCCTTTGTCTGAATTACATAAATAAAGCTGCTCTAATTGCTAAAGGCCAGAGCTTTTGCATTTGAGTGTTTTCTCATTTTAAAATTTCCTTCACTATATACGCTTGGTGTGTATACAAAATAATAAACATTATAAAAAAGTGAACCACCACCAATGCTGCACTCATTCAGCTATATGGCATGTTGTGTACGCTTCTCTTTTACCATGGCCACACAAATGTGTGTAAATTTGATATACATACATGTTTTTCCTTGTTTACTAAAGTGAGATTGTATATAAAAATATATACACACAGATATATTACTCTTTGTTCATGCAACATACTAGACATGACTCTAGTTCAGTAACTATAGATTAAAAATTAACAGCCTAATACTCTCTTGTATGGATTTTCTGATTATATGATTATTCTCTAGTAGGTATACATTTAGGTTATCTGTTTCCTCTTTTTTGCCCATATATTCTTTGGCATTTTTATTTTTATGTGTGTTCTATGAGGTATTCTCCAAAGTAGGATTATTAGGTTAAAACACCTATATTTTTAGTTAAGTGCCACATTTTCTAAAACACTGTAGCAGTTCACATTCGCTGTTGGCAACATACGAATGTACATATATGTGTCTCCCTTCTCCCTTCCTAGGTCTTCAACTTTTTGTCTAGATGGCCACAGGCATTTTTGTTTTTGAATTCAGAGAACTTTACTAAGTTTTATCTCCTTATCAACCATTCTTTGTCAGTGTTTCCCCTGGGATGCTGCACCTTTTATTCCTTAAAATCCTTTTTTTCCCAATATTTTCTTGATTATAACTTGAAATCTTTTTCTGTTCCACTTTTGGGGTTCTTTTTCAGAACCCTAATTATGTTGGGGTTGACTTCCCTTTGCCTGACTTCTAGTTCTGTCATTTTCCTTTCTTTGCTCACCTTTCTCTATTCAGCCCTCCAAATTCTGTGCCCTATTTTCAGACTCTTCTCTGTTGTTTCCAACATGGCTTTTTCCATGATGCTTTTATTTAAAAAAAAAAAATCTGATTAGCCACCTTTCAAGTGCTCAGTAACCACATGTGCCTAGCAGCTGCCATACTGACAGCATAGTTTTGGAAGAGGACTAAAGGCTTGGAGTTCTGCTGACTTGACTCACTCCCTTCTTTTCCAGTTCTCCAACCTCCCAAGGTATCTCTAGGGAAACATAAGGCTCTGACACAATTTGAAAGCCAATGTGATAGTAAAACCGTATCATGGAGGATTTTCATGTAGAAATGACCACTGAGCCTGTGAACTGTGCTGCCGAGTTTGGGGGATCCCCTCGCCCAGACTGTGTATCAAGGGGACTAGACGGACCCTGGGGCACACAGCCAGAAAAGGATTACAAAATGCTGAAAAGCTTATCAACCGAATTATAAGGATTGTCAGAGGAAAGCCTATCTGGGCAGAAGTAGGTGGTCTTGGAGCCCAGAAAAGGGGAGCTCCTGTGCCAGGAAGCGTCAGTGTCCAGCACTGTCCCAGGAGAGGGGCTAAAATATAATGAGTCTCTCAGACGGTTAGAGCTCCCCTGCCCCATCCCCTAATTTCCTTGGTTCTGATCCCAAGCTCTCCAAGCAGTCTTCAAATGATGACTGGCTTCTTGAAGAGATCTCCCAAAGTAACACAATGCACTCACTAGAGGATTCCACTATCCAGCCCATTTGGCAGGTGTGTTCCTCACTCAAATTAATAAACAGGCATTGTGTTTAGAAATGAATTCCTTGCCAATTTTCCAGCCCAATTCCATTTTCAAAAACACCAACTAAAATCCCCAATTTAGTTGCAGAATGAAGGGAGACGCTTGGGGCCATGCTGACTCCACTGAGGTACTGAGCCGGGACCTATGAGTACCCAGCCAAGGAAGTTACCACCACACTCTGGCCCAAACTGTACTCAAGGAATGTGGGGATAAGCCTAAGAAATGTCTCCAAGACCAGACAAGAAGGATCAGCGTGTGACACCGGTAGTCAGGTGCGACGGAAGACATTTCCTATTAGTGCTGCTCGCTTCAAAAGGAATTGTCAGTCCCTTCAAATTCTGGATGGCTTTCTGCTATTGCATTATGGTGCCACCTCTTGGATGTAAATTGAAAATCTAGCTTCGTAAAATTTTTAGTTTCTAGTCACATGCATTTAAAAAATCTACAGTGGGGGTCACAGTGTGTTTTGAAACTTACATTTTGCATTACAGTTAAAGGGAACTACTTAACCAAATCCCTGACTACAAATTCCTGGGGGGGGGGTTATGCTGGCAGCCCATAGCCCAGAAAAAACCTGCCTCCTGAAGTCTGAGTTTTTAGCTGTTTGCAACTTTAAACATTACAAAGGTGCCACCTACTTCCTCTCGTTCTCCCCCTTGCCCCCATCCCCTAGACACAAAGGAGTGAGAAGCAGCTAACAGAGCTTTTAGAAAATACCAGAGCTCTTCTGATTGAGTGGCCTCTTTTCCTGCTGGAGGGGGTGAGATGTGGATGTGAAGCCTAGAGCTGTTGCCTTTTTGCCTCCATGAGGGAAGCAGGCCTAAGGATGAAGCTGGCCCTGCTCGCCGGAGTGAGTCAGGGGAAGGAAAGAAGGTGGGTCCTTTGTGACCTCACGGAGCTGCTGCATCAGACTAACCCCTAAGCCAACGCTGCCTCTGCACTTGCCAGGTACTGGGCTAATGAATCCCTTTATTGTGTAAGCCAGATAGAGTTGCGTTTCCATTACTTGTCAGTGAAAGCATCCTAACAGTTATCCACGTAAACAAAACAAAACAAAACAAAACGAAAAACGTAAGTAAACTGCCATTAGAGCACACACTGGAATGTATGGGAAAAGAGAGGGAAAAGTTCTGAAGCTGAGACCAGATATAGCAGAAGCACTTCTGGGGACAGTATGGCATAATGGTTTCAAGAAGGCAGCTGAGCATAACTCAGGCTCTGCCATTAGTATTGGCTGTGATCTTGGGTAATCCAAGTGACTCTTCTTGTCCTTGGTTCCTATCAACAGAATAAGAGTTGTACGAGATGACTATTTACCAGCTTTTTCACCATCAATAATTTTTATTATTGGTCCTTCTTGGGATTTTGTATTTTTGAACATTTTGTCTACCAATATATTTTCTCAGGTACTTAGACAAAAGCACAAAACTGCTTTGATTCTGATCAGCAAAGGTAATGAACTTGTTATTTACCTGACCAAATCACTGTAATTTGCATTGGATATTTAAAAACAAGGCATTTATTATTAGCTTTTGAAGCTTTAATGTAGGTAAGATTCCTGATAAGCTTTTACAAATACGGAAAGTAGCTTCCAGGCCCTCTTCTTTTAAGGATCTTTGGAGATTCACAGGAACTACCAGATTTGAAGACTGCTACCATCCAATGAGGACAAAAATTCAGTGACTTCCCCAAAATAATTAACAGTAAATTACAAGTCCTGATTACTCTTACTTTTTCACAAAACGCTCCAGAGTTTTCAAAAGACACAAAAGGTATTTTTGTATTTAGATAAGCCTTTTAAAATGTAAAGTAAGAGCACAAAGCGGTGTGACAGGTTTTCTTCTGTCACTTGTAAACTCTAGAGAAGGCAATCCTCAGAACCCTAGAAGTGCTGTGGAAACCTCTTCATTTACAATCAGGATAAACTGCGTCCGACCAGGAGTCAAGTGACCGGGGTTCTTGCTGCCATCCCGCCCAGTGTGATCCCGAACAAGGCTCTCAAATTCTGCAGAGCAGAAGCCCCATCACGGGATGAAAGGGGCTGACAGGTCATCTTGAAGATCTCTTCCAGCTCTGTCCTTTGTAATGCGATGAAATCGGACTAATGTGTTCCAAACCGTTTGGATGTCAGAACCTACCCTGAACGTACAGTACTTTTAAAAATTCCTACTTCTTTTTTGAGTCCTGGTCTTAAAATTTTTTTTCATGGTCTTCAGTGCACTGAAATATATTTTCCTACTTAAGAGCCTCTTCATGAATAGCAATTAAAAAGCTTCTCAAGGACGTACTTCTCATAACTTGCTTTTATTTTTTTTCAACTTGCTGCTTTAATTTCTCCAAGATCTCCTCCGCAGTCGTGGACGCTAATAGCTTCACCACTTTTTCACGAGATTTACCACCCTGGACCAAAAGGAAAAAATGGCATCAGGATGACTCCCTGAACATCCTAGTGCGGTCAGAGAGGGCAGGGCTCGGCAGCAGCGGCACAGCTGTGTCCTCGGGGCTGCCGGGGGCCTGCAGCCTTCCTGACAGCTGAGCTGCAGCGCCTTCTCCCGTCAGTTCTGCAGTTCTGGTCTAACGGAGGGTATCTTATGGTCCACCTTACTACAGATGTTGACAACTCTCCAGGGTTTTTACCTTCATACATCAATTTCTGTAATAAACACTGGCATTCAAATTGCAAAATGAAAAGAGTCCAGATGTAGAATATTGTGTTTTTAAGTAACTTCTTTAAAAGTGAAAATTATTGGGGCGCCTGGGTGGCTCAGTGGGTTAGGCCTCTGCCTTCAGCTCAGGTCATGATCTCACAGTCCTGGGATAGA
Organism: Potos flavus; assembly: GCA_028534135.1. Lineage (NCBI taxonomy): Eukaryota > Metazoa > Chordata > Mammalia > Carnivora > Procyonidae > Potos > Potos flavus. Next base: position 2,866,626 of record CM052896.1, on the reverse strand, counting down.
GCCCTGCATCGGGCTCTCTGCTCAGCGGGAAGCCTGCTTCCCCCTCCCTCTCTCTGCCTGCCTCTCTGCCTACTTGTGATCTCTCTCTCTCTCTCTCTCTCTGTCAAATAAATAAATAAAAATCTTAAAAAAAAAAAATTTAAAAAAATGAAAGTGAAAATTATTTTTTAAATTACCAAATATTGCAGTTTCATATAAACTTTGTATAAAAATAATTCCGAATATAGTACTGTTCTGTTACACATTTCTGAAAATTCCAAAAAAAAAAAAAAAACACCACACCAAAAAACCCCACAAATGCTCTAATTCCACAACCAACTGAGCCAAGGGTTTCATTTTGAAACATCCTTTAAAGGAGGTAAACTCTGCGCAGGGATCATCTATCGGGGTAGAAGAGTGGAAAGGCCCTTTCAGGCCAAAGTCAGAGCATGTGCACCGACAGAAATGACCTGCCACAGGTGGGAGATTTATCGAGGGAAGTGGCCTGAGAGGAGAGGTTTTTAGATGCAGCCTATTAACCAAAGACTGAATGCCAGCTAGAACCTGGATCTAGAGAGTGAACCACTAGAAGCATGGTTGGGTCTCACTCCTGCAAATTCTCTTTCAGTAAGGCTTGAGTGATGCCCAGGAATGTGTGTTTTAAGACATCATTCCCAGGTGATTTTGATACCCACCCCCAGAGGAAACCCATGATATTAATGACTTCATCTGTTCCTCTCTCTTCTTAATGAGCTTCTCCAGGGAGCCAGGATAACGTGGAGGACCAGAAACACGTGATGGACTCACTAAAGGACCCCTTTCAAATTGTTAGTATAGCGATGACTTGAAGGAAGAGACAGACAAGATCAATCTGACAGCAGGTACAGGAATACATGTAGAAAGGAGAAAATGCTCAAAATGGTGGCAACTAAGGAATAAACGTACAGAGCATGGTCAGTCAGAGTTAAGGATCAAGGCATTAGGAATGAAGGCGACTACATAGAATTCACACATTTTAGTGATTAAATGGATGAGAGTTAAGAAAAAAAAACAAACCCAGCTTTTCAATTACTTGGAAAAGAGAACCCATACTATAAAACAATGACTGATGTGCAATCATCAAAGCTGTTTCCAGAGCGAGAGAGACCTACCTTATCCAAAACCACGTCACTCTTCCTGAGCCCCAAGACCTTGGAAAGGTACCGACAGAGCTCGGCATTAGCCTCTCCTTCCGATGGGGGGGCTGCTATGGCCACGCTCACCGCTTCCGCTGTCACGTCTGGAATGAAATCAGTGTGGACTGTATCCTTAAGGAGTGAGGATATTTTGTAAAAGGGTTTCCATTTCCCTGGCACAGAGTGGGTTTTACATCAATAAGTACTGCATGAAGAAATGAGCGAGTAAACTACTCACACCTGAGGGGACATGTTATGATAAATAGGCCTCCACTATTTGAGGAGAGAAACCCAGAGAAAATCGACATTTCCCCAGAGTCCTGGGCAGTGTCCGGGGCCTCAGGCAACTGGAAACTGCCCGAGTGGCACGAAGAGCCCCCAAGGCAGGATCAGGAGCTGGGTGTAAATGAGCCAGCTCACAGGTTCCGTCATTGGGAAAATGAGAGCACCGGGCTAGATGCAGCTCACGTGAAATGCCTCTAAGGTTTTTAAAATGCAGGATTTAAACATTTACACAGCACCTGTATCCACTATTTCGATGGCACACAAACATGTTTTAGGGACTTGACAAATACTAACTTGTTCAATCCTCATAACAGCTTTAGGAAGAAGATATTAATGTCATTATGATCTCCAGTTTACAAATGAGGAAACAAATCCAGATTTGCCCAAGGGAACACGGCTATAAAGCGATGTTGTGAATTAAAGTTAAGTTGAAATGTATGCTTTGACATCCTGGGACAAAGAACATCGCTTTTGAAGAGTGCTCCTGCCTCCCCGGGTCAATACAGCCTTTATAAAGCACACCTGCCCCTAGTCCTCCATGGTTATTCCAGAGAGAGAGAGAGAGAAATATTTACTCAAAGGAGTTTGCAAGTGAGCTGAAACTGGTCCCACCTGGGGTGACGCAGGCATTTTCACACACTTACACCGTGCCCGTGTGAACGACGTGGCCACAGAATCTGTAAGCACAAAGTGGCGCACCAACCCGCCTCCTGTCCTGTCACTGATTCCCATACTATGGTGTGCCCTTTTCCGCATTTTAGTGGCTTTCAAATCCAGATGTCTCACAACAGATGGCAAAGAAAGTGTTCACATGGCTTTTGTCTCGCTGGCACACAGAATACTTGTGTACCTTCTAGTGGATGGCATCTCAAGGTTTGATGACACACGGTATGCCGAGAGTGAAATGTCCACAGCGACTACTCCGAAAATGCTTGCCGTGGTGGGTGCGGCCCACACACAGACAAGCTAACGAGGCCACTAGCACAAACCAGGCCCAGCACCCCAATTCTGAGGTCTTGTTTTCAAAGTGTAAAAAAAAAAAAAAAGGATTAAAGAGCTTTGGAGGCGAAAAAGACCTTCACAATAATTCAGATCAATGGTTCTCAAACTTTTTTCCCCACTCAGAATGCCTCCCCCGGCACAAGTTCCCCTGGACTCCCCACATTCACAATAAATGAAAACACAGCTACTCAGGAACCCTGCCTGTTGGCCTCCCCGTGTCCACCTAAGAGATCCCTGAGGCACCTTTTGGGCTCCAGGGAGTCGCCTGAAAACCTTAGTCCAACATCCCATCCCACAGAGAGAACGAACTGGGCCCAGAAAAGTTCTGTATTGTTTTAACTCAAAACAAGTTCGCACAGGAGCTGATGACCAGGGCTCGCAGATACCAGGTTTTCTCTTCCTCCTTGGGCCCGTGGTCATTAAACTCAACCAAAATGTGTTTTCTTTCTTTCTCTGGCCAATGTCTCCAGTTCTGAAATAGGACAAACTAATAATTCTAGGCTACACATCTTTCTACATGTGTCCTTTCTAAAATACCATATTTTTAAGAGGGAAAATATACAATGGTTTTTCATCGAACTTGGTATGCTTTATGGTATATTCATTCACTTTTGACACTGGATTTACACCTTTACATTAGAATCTAGAATTCTAAAACGGGGAGGCCTCTAATCGCAGATGTGAGAAATACACCGCTGTACAGGATCAACTTCATGACTCCCCCCCCTGTGTCCACATGTACCTGTGACAGCGTTTTGTTTGGACCCGGGTTTGGCATGGATGGCTATGGTGACACAACCTTTAGGATCAACCGCCACAGGACCTAAGGGAGGAAGTGGTCTCTCTGGTTCCTTGCTCTGGCTCTTACCCTAAAACGACAACAACAACCACACTACAACTTTACAGGCTATATGATACTTTCCCACACGTTTGAGCCTTCCACTACTCCCTTTCACCTTTCACCAGGACAAGCTAGTCGCGCCCAGGCATTTCCGACCACCCGGAAAGGTTTAACAAGCATTCCCAATCAATTCTCGCACGAAGACAATCAACCCGACCGAGTGCTTTTCTCCTGCGCTGAGAAGACGTGACTCTGGCTCCCACACCTTAGTGCTGGTCCCCAACCCCAGGCGCAGAGACCACTTCTTACTCAACCGTGCGCCTCGGGCAGCACAAGCTGACCAACTCCTGCGCGCAACCAGGCTGGAAGAGTGTGTATGCGGGGGAGAGGAAGGGACGGCCGCGGTACCGAAGGTCTGCTCAGTGACGGACGCTGAGGCCGAACTCCGCGTTCCCTGCACGCGGCAGCGGGGCGGCATGTGCGCACACAGGGCGCACACCGGCGGCCCAGCGCGGGAGGGCGCCGCCGCGAGCCTCCGACGCCGGGGGACGCTGGCCCTGCGAGGACCCTGCCGTCCGGACAGGGGGGCGGCAGAAGGCCGCAGGAGCCCCGGGTCTCGGGGGCCGTGAGCCGCGGGCTACGCTTCCCCGCCCGCGGGCCCCGCCTCTCTCCCACGCGCCGCCCACCCTCCCCCTGCCACCGGGCTTGCCACTGGCCTTGTTCGTCGCACCAGCTTTCTTGGGCATCTCGGCGCCTAAGGGGAGCCAGGCAGAAGCTCGGGCCCCGTGTCGCGACACGACCGGCCTCAGCCCGCCACCCAGCCGCAGCATCCCCGCGGGGAAGCCGGGCAGAGGCGAAGCGGCGCCGGAAGAGCCCTCTGCGCCTGCGCACGCGGGCGGGAGCGGCCCCGCAGGCCCGCGTCTGCGCTCCGACCCCAGGGCGACCCCTCCCGGCCGGCGGGAGCACGACCCCTCGTCCTGGACAGCAGCCCAGGAGACCGGGACCGAGAGCTGGGGCTTGGATCCTGTAGTGACGGCCCCCCAGCACCCCCCAGGGGGGAAGACTGTGTTACCGCTGGTCTTCTTTCCTCCTGGGAACAAAGGGTTGCAGTGAGCACATTCCACGTGTTGATGGAGCACCTGCTTTGTGCCCGGCGCTGAGGATTCCACAACGTTAAGAGAGGAAATAATATTCTGATGGGCGATGTGGCAAGAGGTGAAACTGGAGGTGGGCAGAAGCAAGGGATGTGTTGTTTGGCTGCAGCGGAGCCTGCAGAGGAGTTCGGGGGGGGGGGGGCGGGGGAGACCTGCCGCACAGATGGAAGATGGTGGCCTGAACCAGAACGACGGCAGTGGGGCCGAGAGCGAAGTGGAGCGTCTCCGGGACACTCAGGAGCTGCGGCTCGGGAGGGAGCCCTTTGAAACATGCCATCTCTCTGCCTGTGACGTGGGTTTGTAACAGTACTTACCGCATACTGATGTGAGGCGCCGATGAGAACGCCTGTCAGCTACTCAGTGCACAGCTGGCACCCGGCGATCACTCCGGTAGCTATCACCACCACCAAACGCTAACAGAGTAAACGACGAGCCTGCTCTTCGTGCTCCCACCTCCTGAGATTAGAACAAGGGAGAAAAACCGGAGGCCACAAAAAAGGATCAAGCAGCAGAGAGACGGCCGCAGTGATTTCCGCCGCCGTTCCAATGACTCGCTCTAAGGCAGCAGCGGGGCACTCTTACTTTGTGTTGAATTACTTCCATAAATTAAAAATAAGGTTAAACCTCAATTAACTAGAACCCTTGTTCCAAAACGGTGTCTTACACTCGACTTTCAGAAGACGACAAATGACAAAAAAATAAAAGGATAATAGATATTTATTTTTTTAAAAATTCCAGGGGATGTCCCATATCAGTAAACAGTTCAGTTTCTTATCCCTTCTATAGCTACCTTCAGTGACAATCATTGTTCAGTGCAACATACTTGAAAAGCATTTGAAATGCCTCAAATGTCAAGAAAAAATTAACTTACTTACCTAGGGCATGCCATACTTTGTAAGGTAGAAGTACTTTCCATAAGGGTTACTATCAGGTGTTTGCTGGTTAATCTTTAGTTAACCAGAACCACACATTTCATCAATATTCCAATTAACTGAGGTTTATATCCATAAGATACCAGAGACAGAAAAATGTCCCTTCTTCAGCAATTTTGAGACCTCTGCCACCAACACACCTCACTACCTTCTTGAAAATATAAAATGAAGTACTATTTTAGATGAAAAATTTTTATGTCCTAATTACTATTATTTAGAAAACCTCAATTCTTTTTAAGTTGTTATTTAAAAGAATTGTGACTTTTAACCATCTTCCCAACTATTTGGTATATCTTAAACTTAATTACACATAAGCTTTTTTTTTTTTTTAACAAGATAATCACTTTGGAGGGAAAAAGGGAATGTTATTTATATAAAAATTTTGCTTTATAAAAAAGTATACAAATGTTATTCTACCAGATATACTTCCCATCCCCTCCTAATACAGCTGTTCCTGTGACATGAGCTGAGGTCAGAAATATGAAACATATCTTACTTCTTGGGTAGAATTGTGTAGGTGACAAAGTATACTTTCCAGCAGGAGTGGTTCTGTTGGTTATCTTTAAAATTTCAAAGTAGTTGTTAGAAAGGTTAGTATTTTATTTAGTTTCCTGTTATGTAAGATTATCACCACAATGCTGAACTGATGCAGGGTAGCCGGGGGCCACCAGCAGCGCGGTCTCGACCTCGGGCGTTCTCAAGAGCATCCCCCATACAGACACACGGAGTACAACGGTGCAGTTTGGTGACAAAGAATCCAGTCTTAGACTCTACCTTTAGATCCTCTGTTTATGTCACATTATTGTGATCTGTACAAACGCCATTTATAGTTTTAAACTGTACTATGTAACATGACTACATACTACTATAAAATATCCTTTTTTGTAAATACATTGAAAATGTTCTTGGGCATTTATTAGGCCTACTTCTAGCAATATTCCGAATGCTAACAACCAGATATTTCAAAACTCCAAAATAAGGTCAGTTTTCTTCATTTTCTGAAATTAGTTATGTTAATTAATGGGAATTCTGTAGGACTACTGACCCGTCTCATCTCATGTAACCTTCAGAATAGATAAGCCTGTAAGTCCAACTCATCTGACCTTCGCAACAGTCAAAACAACAACAACAACAAAACCAGCTGTCTGAAACAAGAACCTTTCTATACAACTGTGGAAAGACCATGAGTCAGCTGATCTATGAAATTATACAAGATAAAGCTGAAAGAGCTGCATTTTCTTTTTTTTAAGTTATGCCCAGTTCTCTTTTCCCCTAAGGTTATAAAATGGAAAATCTGCTTTTAAACCATGCAGAGACTTAAATCAACATTCTTCGTCTCCTCTAAGAAACTAAAATGTTTCTTATCTTAAAATTATAAATATTCATGACACTCAAACTATTTTTTGTGGCCAGTTTTTTATGCCTTTGAGACTAGATGGTATGCTACTATTTAGTCAAGATGTATCAGAATGCTGAATTATGTATAAAATATTATTTCTGGTATCTGTCCATCTTCTATTGAAGTGCCATTATTATTGCCAGGAGAACTGAAAAAGAAAAAAACAGTCTTGCTAGCAGTAGGTGTCTCATGCATGACTTTCTTCAATCCTTTTGTGCCATAGTGGGAGTCTGGACCCTAAATGAGAACAAAAGGTTCATTAATAATTTTCATTTAGTAAGCACTCAATTTAATGTGGTGTTTTAATTAGATTAATGATCTAGATCTATTATATTTCATTATAGTTCTTATATTAAATTTTACGCTAAGCCATTTCATGAAAAATGAAGTTTTTGCTACAAAGTCAGTTAATGAATAAAAATACTGAATGTAGAAGTCAGCTTTTAGGCAATAGTGAAATGGTTTTAAGAAAACAATTATTTTATCTTCTGCCAAACATTCAAACTCCTACTCAAAGCAAAGGGCTACTTCTTGTGAAGAACATTTCAGAGCAGAGCTGTGCTGAGAACTTCTTTGTCCAAGCAGTGGAGAATACTCTAACTCCCAGCTTCCCTCTTTCCCCTCTTCCTAAAGGCTTTATTGTCAGGGACTCTCAGCGTCTATGGAAAACCACTCTGTAACGTGCAAGAGAAAACCCACCAGTTCACCCTCTGGAACATTCTGGAAGACTTACTTTGAGTGTCGCGCATGCCGTGTAGCACACGTTGGGCAGGATCTCTATAGGTTCTTTGAACATGACCCTGAATGTGTTAGCAGTCCCATCACAACTGAATCCAGTATCATTTTGTCCCAGGGTTTGTTTTTTTTCATATTCAATGATCTGTAAGTTTTCAGAGAGAAGTTAAACTTCAGTTACATGACTGAAGCCAGGTCTCACAGAAAGGAATATGGAGCCCTGAGGAAGAGCGACTGCGTCTCTGTCGTGTAATTCTTCTGTACTTACCTCTAACCCCCCAGAGACGTCTCTAATAGGTTGTCAAGGGAGGGGGCATGCCAGCTAACTGGGGCCTGGCACAGGACAGAGGGGTTCCCACAGAAGACACACGGCTCGGGGAACTGGTTTTTAGAGCGCCTGGATTTTAGATACGGAGGAAAATGGGCCTGACTCCTTGCTAGCCTGTGTCTTGCCACTAGAAAAGTCCCACAGCATTTCCTCTAAATGTTATTTACTGAAATTAAAATGATCTGAAATTCAGGTACGCAGATATTGAAAATGTGAAAATCCTGTGTTTTCGATTTAGTTCCATAATCTGCGCCAGGCACGGAAGGACACACCGTCAAGGAGCTTCCAGTCACCAGACATGTGGGTGGTGATGAGTCAGTTCAGCGCTTGCAGTAAGAGCTGCGTCGAAGGTGAAGCGGCTCAATGGAGGACAATTTTATTTTGTCAGGAAGGGGTGAGGCTGCACAGAGGAGAGTTTTCAAAGCTCCAGTCAGAGCTTACCAGGTCACAAAGTCTGTGCGAGGAAACAGCACGTGCAGGGGCCGAGGCTTGCAGACCTGTCTTTTCGCACACATCAGATAAAAACAGGACAGTGGTCATCTCTGCAGGGACAGTGACTGGAAAGATTACAAGGGGTCCCCCGGGGCACTCTAAGGTCCTGTTCCTTGATCTGGCTGCTGGCTGCACAAGTGTATTCAGTGTGCGAAGAGCAAGCCACATGTACCACTTAGAAATATGTGTACTTTTCTAAATGTAGAGCGCAGTTCCATAGAAAACTTAAAACGGGGGCACCTGGGTGGCTCCGTCAGTTGGGTGACTGCCTTCGGCTCGGGTCATGCTCCCAGGGTCCTGGGACCGAGTCCCGCGTCGGGCTCCCTGTTCAACAGAGTCTGCTTCTCCCTCTGCCCCTTGCCCTATTCATGCTCTCTCTCTCAAATAAGTAAAATCTTAAAAAAAAAGGTCACTAATTGGTTTGTAACAGTAACAAAATGATATGAGTGATGTAAATTTATCAGCTGATTTCTTATTTTATTTATTTATTTAACCACTCGCTTTACCTAAGGAGGGGCTCGAATGCATAGCCCCGAGATCAAGAGGTGTATACTCTTCAGACTGAGAAAGCTGGGGGCCCATCAGCTGAATTTTTAAAAAACAAACAAACAAATATTTATTTATTTATAATAAATAATATTATTTATATTTATAAATATTTATAAATATAATATAAATTATATTTATAAATATTTATTTATTTGTTTGTTTGTGAGACAGAGAATGAGCAGGAAGGACAGAGAGAGAATCCCAAGCAGACTCCGCACTGAGCACCGAGCCCAACACGGGGCTCCATCTCACGACCCCGAGCCAAAACCAAGAGTCGGGGCCTAACGGACTGCACCAGTCAAGCGCCCAGCTGAATTTCAACCTCAGTTTAGCAGACAGGACTGGACAATGAGCATCATACCATGAGTAGAGCCAATAATGCGGTTCCTCTCTCTGAAGCAAGGTATCTTTGTGAGGTAGTGAGGAATCTTTTCCAACTGTCATCAAATCAGACGTTTGAATTGATCCATATTTTGAAAACTAATGATGTATTTTGAACACAAAGTTCACCAAAGTTTTTACTATTAAAACTAATATATTAACATTTTAGAGAAGGCAGTTATTTTCTACTGATAGAAGTTTTCAAACACTGTTTACTTCCTTTTCTCATTTCTATGTTTTGTTTTAACTTATGAAAATATCAAAGTACAGTATTACATGTGCGTAGTTTGTAAATACAAGTCCGGCATAGATGTGTTTCGAAAACAATTTTACTAACTGGGGTGTGTGATCACAACAGTGGGAGAGCATGGTTTACTGGAAGGGAATGAGAGAGGTATTTAACTTTCTTCTGGATTAAGAACTGAGGTGAAGCAGATCTAAAGCATGAGGCAGGGTCTAGTCAGACGATTAGAAATCAGGTATTCATAGTGGTTTTGAGAAATTAAACAGTTTCAAGCCCTAGAGTTTGAAGTGCCATGGAAGAAGCCGATGGGTGTTTTAAGACAATGCACAGCAGGAATGACCCATGACCTTCAGAAGTGTTTCCTGGAGAAAGGCGAGCTCCTGCGATGCTAATGCTTCTGGGAAGGACCCCAGGACACCAATTCTCTGAAACCACTCTCGATCAGTTGTAAAAGAGAACTTTCTAGGCTTTCTGATGCCTTTGATAATTATATTAAAATCTGGATTTTGTCAAAATGAGATCTTATTGTAAAATTACATTTGTTACATTTCAAGATCATATACAGTGAGGAAGAAAGTGTACCTGTATATTCACTTGATAATCCGTGGGACCATGAATAGATCCATATAAACCAAATCCGACTATAGAGATTCTTCTATTAACTGTGAACCTGAGAATGAAATCAAATATAAAATAATATACATAATTCAATAAATATTCATATTCTGAAGGCTCATAAAACTTTTAAGTGTTACCTGGAATAACTAGTTTTGCTCATAAAAAGGAAAACTCATAAATTTGATATCCTTGGAGGTGTTAACTGTTTACCAAAAAACTCTTTCTAGAGTAAATTTTAACTTAATGAGAAGTAGAATTTGCTTTCTGTACTGTACATTTTTGAGTCAAAGGAAATTATTTAACCTACATACCCACTTTTATTGCAATGATAATTTTAATGCTATGTTAGTCCCAATACGTGTGCCCGTCTCCTTCATGAACACACATGTGTGAGCCACCGGCCCGTAGCACAGCAGCCCGCACTAGAACAAGTTCTCAGCTCGATGAACACGCACTCGGGGCCTATGAGGCTAGGCAGTGGGCCTGGCACCAGGGAAATAACGGTCAACAAGCTAGTCCACCCACACTGCACCTGTAGCCTAACGGAGGACGCTAGTAACAGGCAAGTAAGCCAAGGACTTGATCGGTAATTGCAGGTTGGGACCAGAGCCGTGCAGGAAGCGGCTGCCGTTAACAGAACACGGAGGTGCGGTGCCAGGTCAGGACCCGACTGACGCAGGCGGATCGGAATGAGATCTCCTACGACAACAATTAGCAAGTCCAGTTTGGTCATAAGTTAAGAAATAGACCCACCTTACTCCATTTTATGTACAAAAACTGACAGTAAGTGCAAACAGCCCCGAGAGACCGTATGATCCGCGATCATCGGTGACATAAAGCAGGGACCCTCGTCACTGCTCACTACTCCCGCACACCGAGTCCTTCCCGGGCCGGCCGCTGGGCTTCGAGATTTTACATCCATTATTTCCTTTAATCACCGTAACAGCTCTATAAACCCAGTAACAGTACTGTTTCTATTATCTTCAGTGTTGACAGTTGAAGAAACTGAGGTTTAGAGAAATTAACTTGCCTGGGTCACAAAGTGTGGCATAGCTGGGACAGAGCCGCAGGCCTGCTTGGGCCAAAATGCCCGTGCTCTTACCCACTACAGTCCAGGGCGAGGACCGTCTTAACAGTTTTAAATATATCGTTTATAACATAGGTGTTTTTTCTTATTTTAAAAAGTAATATATTCTCTGTAAAAAAAATTTTAAAAACAAACAAGGACAATTTTAAAGCATCTCTAAATCTACTACCCAGAGATAGCCCCCATTTATCCTTTGGTGCATTCTCTTTTCAGACTTTTAGTTCTATTTTCTAACAATGGGAAAATAAGACTTGTTTTCTATGAACACGTTACTTTAAAAATCATCTCAGGGGCGCCTGGGTGGCTCAGTTGGTTGGGCGATTGCCTTCGGCTCAGGTCATGATCCCGGAGTCCCAGGATCGAATCCCACATCGGGCTCCCAGCTCCATGGGGAGTCTGCTTCTCCCTCTGACCTTCTCCCCTCTCATGCTCTCTCTCACTCTCTCTCTCTGTCAAATAAATAAATAAAATCTTTAAAAATCATCTCAGAACACGCACACACATTTTTTTTTTTTGCAACTTCTTTTTCGTTTAAAAAGCTAAACGATTACTAATGGTCCACTATATTTAACTAATTTCTCACCGTTGGATAATCTAGGTTACTTGCAATTTTGTTATTCTACAATAGTGCCACGATGAATAATCTTGTAGGGCCTTAATTATGTCCTTAGAATAAATTCCTAGAAGTAGAACTGCTGAGGAAAATGAAAGGCATGTTCTTAAGGCTTTAGATAAACATTATCAAATTGCTTTCCGGGAAGACTAGCACACTTTCCACCCCACAGGGTACAAAGATCGATTCTATCTCACGCTCAGCAATCCTGAGTATTTTCATGTCTTTGTGCCACTGAGAAACATGACTGACAAATTCTATTTATATTTCTTTGATTACTAGTGAGTTAAAACATTTGCTCATATGCTTACCGTTACTGGATTTTCTCTTGTTCTTTTCCCATTTTTCTCTGCTGATGAATGTCTTTTTCATGTGGATTTGAAAGGCCATGTTATATAGCTGTGCTTTGTCAGTAAATATTCATTACGGAAAGTATCCTGTTTGTCATTTATTTATTAACTTTATGATGGATTTGGAAGTAAAAATGTTGGATTATCTGTAGTCAAATTATGTGATCTCTGCCAAATTTAAAGAGGCCTATCTCACCCCATTAACATTCATCTCCTCTAACACTGTCGTGATTTCATTTTTTTAATGTTAAATTTTAGTTTTATATAAATAGTGATAGATGGGATCAGAAAGGATCTAACTTTATTTTCCCAGCGGTTAATCCTTTCTTCCCTTTCTAAATCTCCTCCCTTATATTCTGAATGCTCATTGATGTTAGACTGGTTTCTGAACTCTATAGCGTGTTCCATACAACACTTATTTTAACGTAACGATACTTGTCATATTCGATCCATGCTGCTCTTGTAAAAAGAGAAACATTTAGTCTTCCAGATTAACTGTGGAATAATCTTGCCAAACCACTGCTCTGTATCAAACACATGTGACTCCTGAAAGGAAGTGCACGCGCCGGATTAGTTTGCAAAGACACTGATTCCAGTTGAAGTTCTCCAGTTCTTCATAAAGGTACCCGACTGTGTGTTTCTTACTGGATTTATTCCTGCTCCTTTATGTTGTCACTATGATAAGTGGGATATTTTTTATTTAATATCTTAACTGAAAATCTAAATATTTTTAAATTTTATTTTTTTATGGTGGCAAATACGCAACAAAATGTACCACCTTAGCCATTTTTAAACTGTGCAGTTCAGTGGCATTGAGCACATTCACCCCTTGCCACCGTCCATCTCTGTAACTGAATTCTGATGACACATAGGAGCATCATTGCTTTCTGCATATACATTTCACAAGTGGCCACTATTCTCTTTCATTGGTTCTAACAGATTTTTACTGATCTTGAGGTTATCCAAATGGATCCCTTGTTCTCAAAAGGAGTTCTGTCCTCAAGAAGGCCAAGCTCTGTTTTCAGAGGTTTAGGGGCAATACTAGCAGGGAGCCAGGGGCACCAGATTAACTGCAATGGTTAGGACAGTCTCCTAAAACAAAGAATCCCAATCAACTTTCAAGTGTCCTATCAGAATTCATGTAGGTGAAAAACTCACTTATAACTACAAGAGTTCAACCTAATTCTACTTTATTTACAAACCAAACATTTTTTTGTGGTGGTTGTTATAAAGTAAGATTACTTCTGCAGAGAGGATGTGTCTTATGTCTGTGCAAAGGAAGGAATTAGGGGGTTATAGCCAACCCTCTGTTCTGTTTGCAGAGTAGGGTCCCCAAGTCCCCGGCATCACACAGCTTCAACATAAAACCAAATAATTTTTATGACAATTTTAATATTCACTGACCTTTATAAGAGGTGATTAATATATAGCAGGAATATTATATAGTCAATTGTTATTTGTCATAATCATATTCTATAAAGTTGCCACAAATACTAAACCACTGCTCCTGGGGGAAACGTGTGTACACACACACGCGCGCGCACGCACACACGTACACACGCAGACACACCTTACATGAGTTATAACCCTAAAAACAGCTCGTCCTAGTAGATTCCATTTTGTTTATTTTACAAAAGAGAAAACAAAGGTTCAGAAGTGTTCCGTGACTTGACTGAGGCCACCCACTAACAGGAGCAGAGTTAGGGTTCACATGGCCCAGAGCTTGTCCTGCATGACCCTGCACTGCCCTCTACTGTCTCCATTCCCACAGGAGAGGAAATAAGAAGGCACAGAGCATCTCCTTGTGTGACCGCAAATAGGAACACAGTCCCCCCCGCACCAAAAATCTCACCGGTGACTTAAGAAAGCACTGCAAGTATTGATTTGGGGAATACAAATAAATTTTAGTGAGTAAGCGAGTCACAAATCTGGAAACTAAATAAATAGGGCCGACCGTACTTTGTTTTATTTGAAACCTTTAAAAAAATGACATGATGGGCAGCAACACTGCTCCTGGTTTGTGACACATCGGGATGCTACACCTGTCCCCCCCACAGTGGAGCGGTCTTGGCACTCTGGCGCGCACACGGACGGACTGCTTCCGTCTGTCCAGTGCCTACATACTGAAGTACGGATTTTGCTTATTCTCAGTTACATTTATTGCTCCATTACAACTAGGTCATTATGATAATTGAAAACAATGTGTGAAGTATATGGTCTATGAATTTCATCAGTTTAGTAAAGAGGGAATATAAAATACTTCATTATAAAAAAGAGAGAACTGGTACTAATGTAGATAATGTCATCTGCAAATAATGAAAAAGACTTCTTCCTTTCCAGTATTCGAGGCTCTAATTTCCTTATTCTTTATGACAATCATAAATAAATCACATCACCCAGAATTATAAGAATACTGCTGAAACACAGCAAGGTTGGCCAGCATCACTATCTCAAGGTTTTGATAGTCTATCATGTGAAAGAATTTTTCTAGATCAAGTCTATTAACAGTTACATCTGGAAGGAAGGTGAAATTTTATTAAGTCTTTCTGACACCTACTGAAACAATCAAATTCCTTTTCTTCTTTGGTCTGCTACTGTGGTGAATGGATATTTAATATATTTCTTAATACTGAGCCATTTTTTTCAATCTTCACATAAATCCTGTTTGCTCATAGGGTACTATTTTTCTGAGGTATTGCCAGATTCAAGACACTGATATCTTATATATAAGTTCTTCTGTATCAATGAGACTGATCTAGAAATGTTTTTGTCTCATCAGACTGCTGTATAAGAGTTATGTTTCTTTTAATAATTAACCAAGAAGTATTTTCTTCTTTTAAGCTTCAAGGAAATGACCTGTTCCTTGAAGGTTTGATAAAACTCACCTGTAAAAACCACCTTGTGAAGGGACAGTTCTCTGATAACTTTTAAATCCTTCCATTGGTAATTGGTCTATTCAGGCTTTCTTCTTCAGTCAATTTTGATAATTTATATTTGCCTATAAAATGATCCATTCCATCAAGATGTTCAATTTATTAGCACAGAGTAAACTCAGAATTAAAATAAAAATTGCCTTAGTATATTATATTATATCCCCACTATTATTTCTATATGTATGTTTTCTCCTTTTACTATTTTTGAGGTTTATTTATTTTGTTGATTTTTTTAAGAAACCAGCTTATGGATTTCTTAATTCTACTGTTTTAAATTCATTAATTTCTACATTTTTCTATTTCCCTTCTCTTTTCTATTGTTTTTTGCTATTCATTTCCTAGCTACTTGAATTGAATGCTTAAATCATTTATTTCTACCCTAATTTATTTATTAAAAGTAGATCATTATTACTGTCCTTTTGTGTGACACTTTGGCCTCATCTATTTTTATATAATATTCTCACTGTGAATGATTATTAAACAGTCCACAAATGCATTTATTTCCACTTCCACCCAATATTTATGAGTCCTCACCCTCAGAATTCTATCTTTTAACAAACTTATTATTAGTGCCTAGTTTGATACTAAAGTGCCATCACATAAGTAAAAATCCAAAAAGTCTATTTTATGAAAACTGGTACTCTATTTTGATACTTAACCTAAAGAACACACAACAGAGCAAAGATAAACTCAACAGGATTATATCCATGCGTCTTTCAAGACTCTTGATTTTCCTTCCCCATTCAAGCTTTTGTAACTGGACTCGCAGCCATCTGCTGCGCAAAGAGAAAGCTCAGGCAAGACGCCGTAAGAGCAAGGGTTTACTTAATGAAGGTGCGGAGCCCGCTGGCCAGCAGTGGCCATCCAAACAGAGCCCGGGCCGCAGAAGCCCTCCCCAAGCCTTTCTACCTGCACTGGTTTCCCAAGAGGTCCTCTCACTCACGGTCCAGCGAGGAGACGGCTGTACTTCCCTGACTCCTGACCGTTGTCATAACTCAGAAATGTATTCCATGAAGTTGAAAATAAAACGCGGTCAGCGATCTCCCGCACCGGGGGCCGCGAGTCGGCGCCTGCATGAGGCAGCTACCTGATGCGGTCGCTCGTGCCGCTGTAGCCCCAGCGGCTCTCCACCTGCTGGAACCTGTTGATGCAGCACTCCTTCCCCCGCAGGCAGCACCGTGGCCTGTCGATGTACTCCACCTGCGGCTTAGGGTTGACGGTGAAATGAAGAAAGAGATTGACCACTTCACGGTCGGACAGAATCCCAGACTGAGCAGGACCTGCAGACAGAAAAACAGAACCTCAGGAAAAGCACCTGGATTTCAATTCCTAACCTTGTAATACGTCACATAATAATGTGAATTCAAATCCAGAGGACGTAAAGTAACAGAGGTAGAAAAATTTTAGTATGTAAAGATTATTATACCCATTTGAGGTTAATCTAATAGAACATAAGTGTTAATAGCACTCTCTCTCTAATAAACAAATAAATCTTAAAACAAACAAACAAACAAAATCTTCCACAAAGAAAATTCTAGATCCAGATAACCTCACTGGTGAATTTTCCTAAACATTTAAGGAAAAAAAAAACGACACCAATCTTACACAAACTCTTGAACACTGAAAAAAGAAACATCCATTAACTTTTGTATGCAACCAGCAGAAACTTGGTAATCAAAATCTCACAATTTCATTCCAAGAAAGGAAAATTATAGACTAATTTCTCTCATGAAGTAGTCATAAAAATATTTTTAAAAGTTTAGCAAATCAATTTGGTCTAACATAGGATAAAGAATGACAACTAAGTCTGGCTATATAAGGAATCCAAAGTAGGTATAATTTGGAAAATCATTGTAGTTCACCATATTAAGAAAATATAGCAAAGAGCATCTCTCTACTTGCTAGACGGGATGCTGCCCAATTCATGCATTGCTTAAAAAAGTCAATTACGTATTCGAAAAAATAAAAATAAAGGAGGGAACTATTGTATCACTATCTGAAGAGAAGCAGTTGATAAATGATAAAACTCTCAGCAGACTAGAAATATTATAAAAATATTATATTAGTGACTAGTAATATTATAAAAATGTCAATTATCTCCACACCAATATACAGATTCAATGCAATTCTAATCAAAATCCCATGATTTTTGGGGGGGTGGAAATTGACAAGCTGAGGAAAAAATTTATTTATACAAAAATGCAGAAAGACCAAAAATAGCCAACATAATCTTGAAGAAGAATAAAGCTGGATAATTTTCACCACCAGACTTCAAGATCTGGTGTAAAACTATGCAGAACCAGTGCGAGAATAAACAAATATAACAGTGGAACTGAGTGCACACTCCAGAAACAGATTAGTTAAAAAAAAATCATCTAATTTACAACAAAGTTGGCCCCACAATGAATGGGGCAAGGATAGTTTTTTAATATGGAACTACATGGGGAAAAAAATGAACCTTAACTTCTATCTCACACCATATACATGTGTGAGAAAATAAGACAAAAAAACCCAAAAATCCAATTGGTTTACAGATTTAAATGTTAAATGTAAAACATTAAAACTCCTTTAAGAGAACTTAAGAGAATATCTTAATAACCTTGAGGCTGGCAAATTTCTTAAAGAAGACACACAAAGCCTTCACCTTACTAAAGAAAAAGATTGATAAATTAACTTCATTAAAATTAAGATTTTCTATTTATCAAAAGCCAAGATATAAAAGCAACTCAAGTGCCATCGACAGACAAAAAGATAAAGAAGATGTAGTATATATTACAATGGAATATTAGTCATAAAAAAAAGAATGAGCTCTTGCCATTTGCAACAACATGGATGGACCTAGAGAGTATTACGCTAAGTGAAATAAGTCAAACAAAAACAAATACCATATGATTTCACTTATGTGTGGACTCTTAAAAAAACTAACAAATAAGCATAAAAATAAACAGCCTCTTTTTCTGTTTCAAAGATTTTATTTATTTATTTGAAAGAGAAAGAGAGTGAGCAAGAGAGAGAGAGCACAAGCTAGGGGGAGAGGCAGAGGGAGAAGCAGGCTCCCGCTGAGCAGGGAGCCCGACACATGACTCGATCTTAGGGCCCTGGGATCCTGACCTGAGCCAAAGGCAGACGCTTAATTGACTGAGCCACTCGAGTGCCCCTAAAAAGGCTCTTAAAAACAGAAAAACTGGTTGTTGCCAGAAGGGAGGTGGTTGGAGGAATGAGAAAAATAGGTGGAGGAGATTAAGATGTACAAACTTATAAGTAAGTCACAGTGATGAGAAGTACAGCATTGAGAATAGAGTCAATAATATTATAACAACATTGCATGGTGACTATACTGATCATGATGAGCACTGAGTAATGTATAGAATTGTTGCATCACTAATGTTGTACACCTGAACCTAATACAGCATGGTATGTCTAATATACTTCAAATAATAAATTTTTAAAAAAGA
This sequence comes from Potos flavus, assembly GCA_028534135.1. NCBI lineage: Eukaryota > Metazoa > Chordata > Mammalia > Carnivora > Procyonidae > Potos > Potos flavus. The sequence goes on along the minus strand of CM052896.1, from coordinate 2,848,074 downwards.
CAGCATTAAAAAGAAGGCAATCCACATTAGCAATACATATATCTAACAGAAGACTTATATCCAGAATACATAAAACTCTTAAAAATCAACAAAGAGGGGCGCCTGGGTGGCTCAGTCATTAAGCGTCTGCCTTCGGCTCAGGTCGTGATCCCAGGGTCCTGGGACTGAGTCCCGCATCAGATCCTGGGATTGAGTCCCGCCTCGGGTCCCCTGCTCGGCAGGAAGCCTGCTTCTCCCTCTCCCACTCCCCCTGCTTGTGTTCCCTCTCTCGCTGTGTCTCTCTCTGTCAAATAAATAAATAAAATCTTTAAAAAAAGAATCAACAAAGAAACTAAGGATCTGAATAAGGATATCTAGTTACTGGCACATTCATCATTAACTGTCAGAGACACAAAATTAAAACCACAATAAAGTATGTCTTCATCCCACCAAATGACTTAAACTACAAAAACGGACAATACCAACTTTTGGAGAGGATGTGGGGAAATTAGAATGTACTCCTAACTCCCTTAACTTGGCAGTTGCACATCAACTGTTACAATCATTCTGGGCAACTATGTGGCCAGATCTACTAATGCTGAACATGCACACACTCTATGACATAACAATTCCACTCGTATAACCCCCAACAGAAATGTTTACATGTGTACCCTAAGTGATACGTACAAGAATGTTCTTAATGGCCCCCAAACAGAAACAACCCAGATGTTTAACAGTAAAATGCATAAATAAATCATGGCACTTTCATACAACAGATTATACAGCAGTGATAAAGAATGAGCTACTGCCACACACAACCACAGGGATGAATCTACATGTTAAGAGAAAAAGCCGGGGTGCCTGGGTGGCTCAGTGGGTTAAAGCCTCTGCCTTCGGCTCAGGTCATGATCTCAGGGTCCTGGGATCGAGCCCCACATCAGGCTCTCTGCTCAGCAGGGAGCCTGCTTCCCCCTCTCTCTCTGCCTGCCTCTCTGCCTACTTGTGATCTCTTTCTCTCTGTCAAATAAATTAAAAAACTCTTAAAAAAAAAGAAGAGAAAAAGCTATACGTCAAAGAACACATACTGTATGTATCATTTCCTCTATATTAAGTTCAAAAACAGAAGACATGAGCAGACATTTCTCCAAAAAAAAACCCATCCAGATGCCCAACAGACAACATGAAAAGATGTTCAACATCATTCTTCATCAGGGAAATGCAAATCAAACCTACAATGAGATCCCGCCTCACACCTGTCAGAATGGCTAATATCAACACAAGAAACAACAGGTGTTTGTGATATGTGGAGAAAGGGGATCCCTCCTGCACTGTTGGTGGGAATGCAAATTGATACAACCACTCCAGAAAACAGTATGAAGGTTCCTCGAAAAATTAAAAATAGAACTACCCTACAATCCAGCAAATCACACTACCGGGTATTTACCCAAAGAATAAAAAACACTGATTCAAAGGGACAGGTGCACCCCTATGTGTATAGGAGCACTATCTACAACAGCCAAAACATGGAAGCAGCCCAGTGTCCACAAACTGATGAATGGATAAAGACAATGTGGTATACACACGCACACGCGCGCACACACACACACAATGGAATATTACTTAGCCATAAAAAAGAATGAAATCTTTCCATTTGCAATGACCTTGATGGATCTAGAGAGTATGATGCTAAGTGAAATATGTCAGCCAGAGAAAGACAAATACCATATGATTTTACTCACATGTGGAATTTAAGAAACAAAACAAATGATCATAGGGGGAAAAAAAATAGAAAGAGGCAAACCAAAAAACAGACCCTTAACTACAGAGAACTGATGGTTACCAGAGGGGAGGCAGGTGAAACAGGTGATGGGGATTAAGGAGTGCATTTGTGATGATAAGCACCGGGTGTTTAAAATAAAAACTAAAGGGGGCACCTGGGTGGCTCAGTGGGTTAATAAGCCTCTGCCTTCAGCTCAGGTCATGATCTCAGGGTCCTAGGATCGAGCCCCGCATTGGGCTCTCTGCTCGGTGGGGAGCCTGCTTCCCCCTCTCTCTCTGCCTGCCTCTCTGCCTACTTGTGATCTTTCTCTCTCTCTCTCTGTGTCAAATAAATAAAATCTAAAAAAAAATAAATAAAATAAAAACTAAAAAAAAAGTTTGAAAACAGACAAAACTAATTTACAGAGGCCAGAAAGTAGTCATCTTTGGGAGGGAGATCAGGGACTTGGAGGACCATGATGAAGGCTTCTGGGGTACTGGTAATAAACAATAAACTGGTATCAAGTGTGGTTCTACAGGTGGGTTCACTTAATTATATGGCTGTTATACCTCAATAAAAAAGTTTGCAGAAAGAAAAAACATTGATTCTAGCAAAAACAAACTGGAAGAAAATCGGAAACTTTATGATAAATCTAAATTAAGAAAAATTTGAATACCCAACAGAAAAAACAAGTCACAAATGTTAAGAAAAAATACAAATGGCCAGTAAATATAAATATAATTTTGAACAATAATGAGATTTCCTTTTTCCTTTAAATCAACCTGGCCATGACTTAAAAGCAGATAATACTCAATGTCAATACGGATAAGGAAAATGGGTCATGGAATAAAGATTCAAAACCAGGTATGCCTGATATATATATACACATACATATATATTTATTTATTTATTAATTTATAAATAAGATTTTTATTTCTTTGAGAGAGCGAGTGCATGCACACAAGTAGTGGGAAGGGGCAGAGCGGGGGAGAGAGAGAGAGAAAAGCAGACTCCCTGCTAAGCAGGAAGTCCTAATCAGGGCTTGATCTCAGGACCCGGAGATCATGATCTAAGCAGAAGGCAGACACTTAACCGACTGAGCCACCCAGGCGCCCCTGGGTCTCTCTGATTTTACATCAGAAGCGTCGATCAGGGGCATCTGGGTGGCTCAGTGGGTTAAGTGTCTGCTTTCCACTCAGGTCATGATCCTGGGGTCCTGGGATTGAGTCCCAAGTGGGGGCTCCCCGCTCAGTGGGGAGCCTTGCTTCTCCCTCTCCCTCTGCCCTTCCTGCCCACCCACCCTTCCCCCATTCATGCTGGCTCACTTTTTCTCTCTCTTGTGCTCTTTCTCCCTCTAATAAATAAAATCTTAAAAAAAAAAGCATCAATTGTAAGAATCAGAAAGATCTATCATTATAACCTTAAGCAAGGCACTTAATACCTCTCAGGCTCAGTTCCCTAATCTATAAAAATATGATTTTTATATACATTCACAGTATTTTAAAAATATAACCTATATTCACTCATATGTGTGAGATCTAAAAAAAAAATAAATAAAAGCAAATGAATAAACAAAAAAGGCAGGATCAGACCCATAAATACAGAGAACAAACTGGTGGTTGCCAGAGGGGAGAGTGGAGAGGGGGGATGGGCAAAATGCAGGAAGGGGAGTGGGAGGTCCAGGCTTCCAGTCATGGGATGGAGAAGTCCCCGGAATAGACAGCTCAGCACAGGGAATACAGTCAATGAGGCTGCAGTAGCGCCGCGTGGTGACAGATGGCGGCTACACTGTGGTGAGCACATAACTTCGTAGCATAGAATCACCTTGTTGTACACCTGAAACTAACGTAACCTGTGTGCAACTCTACTTGGAGAGGGGAAAAAAGAACCTAATGCACATATCAAAATAAATAACCTATAATGTTATCTTGAAGGGCTTTTGGGAGAAGTACATGAAATGACACACACTCACATTCAGGTATCATGTGACTAGAACTCCCTAAATACCAGCTTCTCCTCTCGCACACGGAGGCTGGCTGACTGGTAGCCACACACAGATTCTGGTCAAGTTATAGTCCTACCTGCTGCAAACTCCTCAATGGTCATCAGCGGAAACCGGATCAAGGACAGTGCTTTTCCTAGAACTTTCTGTTTGTTTCCAAAAGTCACGGGCAATTGTTGTCTTTGACATTCCGCTTCTGCCCATCGCACAACAGCTCCAAAAAGTCGACTTTCTCTAATACTAAGTGTGTCTCTCTCTAGAACTGCACACAGTGTGTCTACAAGTAAAATACAAAAATAAACCAAATTAGGAATATTTTGCTCTTTAACAAAACAATACCAACAAACAGGCTTACGTTAAGTTTTCAAACTGCAATAAAAAAACAAGTTAGATACTTAAAACTATAGACTCTATACATAAAAACATTAAAGAATGAAAGGAATTAAACAGCAATGTTTTCTTTAAAAAATTGTTAAAAGGTTAACACTCAACTTATTCCTTATCATACATGGAAGCTTAGGTATATCCGTACCATTTATCAAGCAAACTCGAATATCCAGAGTAAGATGAACAGTAAGTCAGGCAGAGAAAAGGGCTTCAAATTAGTAACATACATAAGTTCACAAATCAACAGATAACCATTTACCCATCCCCCAAAATTCCCCAGTAGGCACTCTTTATGTGTCAGGCACTATTCTAGATGCTGAGGATACATCACTGAGCAAAGAGTTAAAAATCTGCCTTCACGGCGCTTATATTCTAATGGCGGTAAACGTTATTATGTTAGATGACAAGTGTAGGACAAAGAGCAGAGTAAGGGGAATCATAAGTACAGTTTAAAATCGGATGGCTTGGGTGGCCCACCTGAGCTAATAAGACTTGATCGGGGCAGAGGGGAGTCAGCCAAACAGAGGCCTGGCCAGAAGGAGTACCAGGGCAGCCAGTGCGAAGGCCCTCACATGAAAGTGTGCCTGGCAAGTGTGAGGACCAACCAGGAGGCCAGTGTGACTGGGGTGCAGTGAGCAAGAGGGAAAAGTGGTCGGTGAGGCATGAGGTATAATCCTATGGTACCCTACAGATCATCTGGCTTTTACTCTGCGTGGAAAGGGGAACCAAACCCCTGGAGGATTTGGGGCTGTGACATTTTATGCTATAAAAGGACCACGCTGGCAGCCGTGTTGAGAAGAGACTAGTGGAGGTAGAGTGGAAATGAGATCGGTTAGCAGGCTCCTGCTCTGAGCCAAGTCAGAGGTGATGACGGCCAGGACCAGAAGGAAGAAGTGAAAAATGATCAGCTTCAGGATGCATTCTGAACTATGACTCAACGTGATGTCCTCACAGACTGAATACAGAGGGTGACAGAGCGGGTCAAGGATAATTCCCGAGTTTATAGTCTGAGCAACGGCAGATGACAGGGGCATCAACTGAGATGGGAAAGCCTATGAAGGAGGTTTTGGGGGATGGTGAGAGGTGAGATCTGGAGTTTAATTTGGGACACCTTAAGTTTGAACTCCCTATCTGATGTCCAAGTATATATGTCATGCCCGGAACTCAGGCCCTCACTCGGAATCCTTCTCCTTTTATCAGAGGCAAAATTTAAAAAAAAAAAAAAAAAAAAAATTCAACTCAGCTTCTCTACAGTAGACCAGAAGCAGAAGTCCATAGAGGGGCCCTCAGAGGCCAACAGACTAGAATAAAATGATAGGCTGCACACAAACAGGAACGGAGAAGAGAGGAAATCTGAAAAGTAGATGTAGGTGCCTGAAAAACACTAGAGTCAAGAGTCTTTTATGCAAAGAGGAAGATTAAAAAACAAACACACAGGGGCACCTGGGTGGCTCAGTCGGTTGGGCATCCAACCCTTGGTTTCAGCTTAAGTTAAGAGCTCAGGGTCATGGGATTCGAGCCCTGAGTCAGGCTCTGTGCTCAGCGGGGAGTCTGCTTGAGGATTCTCTCCGGCTCCCTCCGCCCCTCTCCTCTGCATTCACCAACTACCCGCCCAAAATAAATAAATAAATCTTTAAAAACAAAAGAACGCAAACAAAAAAATACTTCAGAGGCCTGAGCGCTTGGCTTCACTATACAATAACTGATATTCATAATAATGAGCACTAATAATCACAAGATTCAAATAAAAGAGAATGCCAATATAGCAGAAATCAGTGAAGACATTAAATATGCTTAAATTACCCAGTATTACACATCTAAGAAAATTTTATTTTAAAAAAATTGTATTCTATAACAGTCAACATACTCATACTATTTCCAAATATTTGGTCAATATCAAACCACAGCCATCATTCCAGCAAAGATGTCTCTGTCCCCAGCACACAGTAGGGGCTCATGATATGTTAAAAATGAATAGGTTATACATAATTTTTTCTTTAAATCACATTTTTCCTTCTCTTGTAGCGGAATAGATGAATATAAACTAAGGCTCCATAAAACTTTTCACAGGTAAATGAATATAAACCCTTATGCCTCAATACTTAAAGGATTGGGAATATACACTGACCATAACTGATCATTCAATGGGAAATTGGATCTATAAATCTCTACTCTGTATGCTAACAAACTTCAGTAAAGATAAACACAAAAACTTAAAATACCAGCAGGGGAAAAAAACAGCACATTATACTGCCTTTAGCATAATGAAAACTTGCTTTTTTTTCCTATCAGTGTGACATATTGTCTTCTTCCCTCAGCAAAAAGCTATGAGAGAAATGGCATCTCTCTACTTGGAAAATAGTAAGCACGTCCCTCCAGAACATATATTCAAATCCCAGAGGAGAAGAAGCTTCCCCAGAATCTAAAACTATAAACTGTGCCAAGAGCTCCTGAAGCCTGGCCCAGCTTTCTCTCAGCTCCCAGGCTTCTCTTTCAATCGCACTGTTTAACAAGTGCATTTGAGGCAAACGAGACTGTGGTGTGGAAACACACAGGTCTTCTATTGGCAGCTGAGAGCCTAATAAAGATCATAAAAACATCTAAGATTACGTTTTGTAAACATAATGCAAGGCTAGATTTTAATATAAGCAGCTATGAGTCAAATCAAATCAACAAATATTTAGAGTATTTACATCTCCTTCAAGAATTCCAGGTTCCAGAGGCACCTGGGTGGCTCAATTGGTTAAGCATCTGCCTTCAGCTCAGGTCATGATCCCAGGGTCCTAGGATCGAGCCCCGCATTGGGCTCCCTGCTCAGCGGGGAGTCTGCTTCTCCCTCTCTGCTCCTGCCCCGAACTTGTGCTCTCTCTCTCATCCTGCTCTCTCTTTCAAATAAATAAATAAAATTAAAAAAAAAAAACAAAAAACAATTCCAGGTTCCAATGGCACGCCTACCACGGGGACTACTTACAAAACAGCTTCCAGGAGGAAGTCATCCAGATGCAAACAGTATTACTGCGATCAGACTGAAGTACAAATGGAGTACTTGCCAACCCCTTACGGGGAAGAAAATCAGGATGAAGCAATGTTTCCCTAGCAATGTGGGTAATGCCTGGGGCTCTCCAACATCCAGTCAATAGCCTATTATGCATACTGGGGAGGAATCTAGCCCCCGCCCTTCAGGATAATTAATGCAAAATGAGTATAAATCCTTCCCAAGGTACTGTGCGATAGACAGGCATACTGTCAACGGGATGTCATTGTAAGAGAATACATTAACTGTCATGGAAGAGGGGGGGAGGTCAGCTCTTTAAAAAGGAGTCACTGCAGAAGTAGAATCTGAACCAAGACATGAAGACTGAGTGAGAACTAGCCAAGGTGGGAAGGAAAGACAACATTCTAGACAGTCCAGTTGGTGACCAAATATTAACTCAGCAGGTACTATGTTCTACTGTCTTCAGTGCTAGAGATACAGCGGTAAACAAGACAAAGCCTCTGCCTTCAAAGAGTTTACAACTGGGAGTACCTGGCTGGCTCAGTCAGTAAGCACAGGACTCCTGATCTCAGGGTTGTAAGTTCAAGCCCCACGTTGGGTGTAGAGATTATTGAGAAATAAAGTCTTAAAAAAGAAAAGTTTACAATCTAGGTGGGGAAGCTAGACAACCATCATAAACATAGACAAATACCGACTCAACAATTTCAAACACTAAAACATATCATGAAGAAAATCAATCCACGTAACAGCACAGGAACTGTTCAGGGGAATGTGATACCTCCTTTGAGGTCTGAGGTGGTCTGTCTCAGGTCTCATTTAACTTGCTATCAGAATAATATAAAGGAGGAAGCCACATAAAGATTCAGGGGAAAAGGATTCTAATCAATGGAATAGTAAGCACAAAGGCTTAAAAGAGAAATGACCCTGGCCAGTGTATATGAAAGGGGGGAATGATGGGGAGAACGGCAGAAGACTAGGTCAGGTGCAGACAGAGGCGGCAGCGAGTGCCGTTTCCTCTTCTTCCTGACCTTCCTCTGAAGTTAAGTGGGATCATGAGACTGAATTTGAGACAATGAAGAGTGAAAACGCGGGTGCCACTTCAAGGCCAAAGCTTTCAAAATGGGGGTGTTCTCCCTGCCCATAGTTTTTCCTGTCTGCCGGCAAGACAGATAATAACAATCCTAGATATCGAATATACACTCTGTGTCCATCATGATGAAGACAGTATTTCAGGTCCCAGGCCTGGGTTAGCTCTCTCTGCTCTCCTACAACAAGATCAAACTCCTCCGCCATCCTTATTAGCCAGTCCCGTGCAGCCCGGCTCTAACTTGCCGCCCACCACCCACCCCTCCATCCACTTCTTCCTGTAGTTCCACCTGCCTCGAACGCCCTCCCCTCTGCATTACCCAAATACTACCCTTTCTTTACGGCCCAGATCAGAATCTCCCGTCAAGACTTTCCTAACACTACTCAATTTGAGGTAATCTTTCCATGTTTTGGATTTGCGTAGTGATTATTTTCTATATAATTTAGCTCAGAAAAGGCAAAATCACATTTTGCTGTATGCTATCACATTTTTCTTAGTGTCTTAACTCTTAATTTTCACATATGTGTTCCTTGAGTCTCCAATTAGATCATAGTTTCCTTAAGAAAAATCACATCTTACTCTGAATGTCTTCAATGACCCTACTATAATGTTGCGCCATGGTGTGCATTCGGTGAACTTGATTTGACATTTTTTTTAAAAGGTGATAAAGTAGTTGCGACTTTTAGGAATGTATCACCAAAATGAAGCAGAACTCTTAAGAGGCAGACTTACCCAATTTGGTAAAAACCGCCACTTTACAGTAACAGCCTGCCCAGCAGAGAGGCTGACTGGCATGGCTCGCCTGCAGACGCACTTACCGATATCGATGTCGGTAAAGCCCTCTGCGCTGATCGCATCCATCGTGCTTTTGTCTATCGTGTCGAGACAAAGACCAGCAAGCTGAGGTTCATCAAACAATCGGGCCTAAACATACAAAAAGTTATTTTATTTTATAGTTATTTTACTTTCATACCATACATATTCAAAGTTAACGCTGTAAACAGTTATAGTTATAATTGCTAATCATGTAAAACACCTACCTTAAATACCATCATAACCAGAAATGAAAAGCTAAAAGCACAAATGCCCTCCTTAGATAACAACAAGTTCACATTACCACTGGCAACCTTGTTATTTTTCTTTTCATATGCTCATATATATATATATATACACACACACATATATATATACACACACTGCCTGGGTTCTTATACTTATTTTGATCCTTACCAAACACTCTAGGTTAGATGAAGCAGACATTATTATCCCATTTTCCAGATGTGGATCCAAAGGTATACTGACTTGCCTAATATGATCTAACTAGTTATGCTGTAAAGTCATTACTTAAATCCAAGTTTTAGGATATTTTCACTAAATGATATCAACTGTTAAGCATACCAGTAAAAACAGATCTTTTTTTTTCCCCCCTTCTATTTTCTGTCTTGACTGTGGATAGAGAACGAAGTACAAGAATTTTAGAGCATGAAAGCTCTGGGTACCTAAGCAAAAAGTAGGCCCAACAACAGAAAAGCAAATAATCACAGGACTGAATATTATACAAGAGTGATCTACAACTACACACAGTAATATGAATGAATCCCACAAACATTGATAAGCAAAAGAAGCCACAGCATAAATTGAGCAGAACTATACTGCAGGATCCCAAAAAAAGCTAATCTAGGCTTTAAGAAGTCAGAAGTCAAGCTTATAATATGTGGTTAATCAGGATGCATATTATAATTAACAAAAAAAGTTAGGGGCACCGGGTGGCTGTCAGTCAAACGTCTTTGGCTCAGGTCATGATCTGAGGGTTGTAAGATCCAGTCCCGCACTGGGCTCTGTGCTGAGCGTGGAGCCTGCTTAAAATTCTCCCTCTCTCTCTCTCTCCCCCTCTCCCTCTGCCCCCATCCTGGTTTGCTCACTCTTTAAAAAATAAGATAAAATAAAAATAAGAACAAAAACAAAAAAAACACAAAAATAAAAACAGGTTTAAAAGCCAGTCGTGGAGGAAAGGGGTGGAAAATCCAAACTCAAATGAGATTTAAAAACCATTAACACTGGGCACCTAAATGGCTCAGTTGGTTAAGTGTCTGCCTTTGGCTTAGGTCATGATCCTGGAGTCCCAGGATCAAGCCCTGCGTTGGTCTCCCTGCTCAGTGGAGAGTCTGATTCTCCCTATGCCCCTCACCCCGCTTGCATGCACTCTCTCTCACTCTAATAAATAAATAAAATCTTAAAAAAAAAAAAATAACCTGAAAAAAGATGTGATGATAGGAATGCCAATGACCAAGCTTTCACCCTGGCCTAGGGTCAGATCTATTTACATTTAACAGTATGGACAAATACATAACACACAGAAGTATTCACACCAGGTCATGCAGAATCCTGCTGAGAATGCTGCCAATTATTTAACCATTACTTGGCATGGCTGATGAGTCTTCATTTATTTGTAAAACAAAATCCATTTTCAGGGGATTCAGTAACTCAGATGCTACTGAACAAATAATAAACGTCCCTAAACTCAACAGCTTTCTTGTGTTTTATGGGGGAGAGAAGAGAGCAATAAACACACTGGATTAAATTTAAAATAGATATATATAGGGGCACCTAGGTGGCTCAGTCGGTTAAGAGCCCAACACTTGATTTCAGCTCAGGTCACAATCTCAGGGTCATGAGATCGAGCCCCACATCAGGTTAGGCACTTGGTGGGGAGTATGCCTGAGATTCTCTCTCTCCATCTCTCTCTGTCGCCCTCTCTGCTCGCACTCTAAAATAAATCTTTATTTTAAAAAATTAAAGATACATAATACATGATATATATTTACATATATAAAATATGAATGTCTTTTAAGTCAGTAGAATATTTCTTAAAATTATAGAATACTCGAACATGTTTGAAAATGCTATTCTTAGATTATATATTGGCCTTATATTAATTTGCTTAGTCAAATTTTTCCACAAAAAATACAAAACCTGACCTAGTAGGATAAAATTAACTCTATTCCTTGTAATTTTCTCTTAAATTTTTTAAATTTAGAAATACTTTAAAAAAAATAATTTCAAATTTACAGAAAAGCTACAAGTGAAAAGAACACCCATATACCCTTTACCCAGATTTAACCATCTAAATATTACTTACCTAATATTTCACCCCTGTTCTATCATCTGCACTCTCTATACACACACACAGACACATTTGATATATATACTTATTTGTATATACACATATATACATAAATGGGATAATAATGTATAAGACAATAGGCAATGTGTAATGCCTGCATGTGTATTTGAGGTGAACTATTCAGGAATAAATTACACACATCGTTGCCCTTACCCTTAAATATTTCAGTATGTATTTCCTAAGAATAAGAATATTCTCTTATATAACCCATAGTGATTAATTTTGGTAAATAACCATATAATATTTTTATATAATCTGTATTTCAATTTTGCCAACTGACCTAATTTTTTTTTTTTTTAGAGTGAGCGAGCACGCACGCATGTGCACAGGAACAGGGCAGGTGGGCAGAGGGAGAGGGAGAAAGAAACCTAAGCAGACCTCACGCTGAGCGCAGAGCTGGCCCAGGGCTCAATCTCATGACCCCGAGTCATGACCTGAGCTGAAACCAAGAGGTGGTCGCTTAACCAACTGCACCACGCAGGCACCCGTAAACCAATGTTTTTTATAACACTTTTCCTTCTGGAAGAGGATCTAGTCTAGGATCATAGTTCATGCATTTTTAAAACAGGAAAAGTAGCACATTTTTATCAAATGAAATGCTAATATCAGGAAGTATTTTAACGGGCTAACTCAACTATATTTTTAGTTAGGGTTTATGCAAAAATGTATGTTTCAATTTTTTGTAAAAATGGTTTTATTCAAAATAGCAATATTTCAGTTACTCCTCAGGTTACAGAGGCAATATCGAGTTTCCTATGGGATCTAGTGTTGTTACTTAGAGTAAAATACATTTTCCCAAAATTTAGCTTGAGTCTACCATTATCTCTGAAAAAATATCAGTATGATTGTATCACTTCATAAAAAAGGTTTTCTCCCTGTGTAACCCATGCTGGCACAGCATACTGGCCTTTTGTGTTAGCACGAAGCTGGCATAGGTCCTCAAGTAAATGAATATGTTCAGTTCAAATGACTCACTTGGCTGAAACAAGAAGTTCACATGACACATTGTGGGCTAATTCACATGACCCCACCAATGAAAAATGTGGAATAATATTGGGTTCTCAGACCAACAGGGCACTGAAAAGTTCCTTTTTGTTCTCATAGTGACATGTGTTAATCCTTACAAGCACTGGGGTCCTCTGAAAGCCCGTGAGAAATGCAGACTCTCAAGTCCCACCTTGGACCTGAACTAGAAACTGTACTGTGTTCACAGTTTATTGGTTTCTGAATTTTTCACTAAACTTTTAAAATAAAAGTAATTAAGTGATCCTCTCCACATACCTTAAAACCCTTGGACAATAAAGAATCTTATGAATATCAGTTCCCATATTAGATTTTCATCACATATTCAGAAGAGAAAAAAATGCAGGGAGACACTGCCTAATAGTTCTATGACCTTGGCTAAATTATTTCACGTCTCTCTGCCTCTATCTCCTTAACCATAAAATGGGGACAATAAGAAAACTTTCCCCTAGAACACCTGCGCCTCCCAAAGTTACTGCAGAGATCGCACACGAAGTGCTAGTGCACAGTCATCGCTCGGTACATTCTGCTACCATCATGCCATCAATACCACCACACCTTAACAACAACTGGTTGAAGGTCAGCATCTTAGTTTTACCACTTCCTGTCTGATTTTAAGTAAGATACTTCCCTGAGCTTTCATCTCTTCATCTTTAAAACAGGGATAACAGTAAATAACACCACAGAGTTGGAATGCACGTAACTGATAAGTCTATCACTTACTGCGGCAAGTAAATGTGGTGATACGTGCAAAGCGACTAGCCTAGTGCTGGGCAGACTATATATAGACATGGGTTCTGTGATTATGTCCATATCTCAGTATGTTCTTTCTTCCATAACTACAAATATTTGATGACAGAAGATGGGAAAAAAACCCAACAATAAAAGGTGCCATCAGACATTCTCCATGCAACAGAATGGATGCAAGGCCAGAAACCCCGAGCTCGGGGCTCTGGGCCCAGCTAGCCTGTCGTGACCTTTGGGCAGGCAGTCCATCAGCCCAAGTTTTAGTTTTTCCATTTGGAAAATGAAAGGGTTGAGCTGCTAGGGGACATCTATGAGTGGGTCCAGTACTCAATAGGATTACATATTATAAGCTTAGAATTTTTTTTTGGGGGGGGGGTCCTCATTTTAACTTGCTTACCTCTATAAAGACCCTATCTCCAAATAAGATCACATTCTGAGGTACTGGGAATTAGGATTTCAATACATACATTTTGGAGACATAATTCAATTTGTTAAGGAACAAATGGCTGGCTATAGGCTAACTCAGAATTTTTTTTTTTTTAAAGATTTTATTTATTTATCTGACAGAGAGAGACAGTGAGAGAGGGGCCACAAGCAGGGGGAGTGCGAGAAGGAGAAGCAGGCTTCCTGTAGAGCAGGGAGCCCGATGCGGGGCTTAATGCCAGGACCCCAGAATCATGACCCAAGCCGAAGGCAGATGCTTAATGGCTGAGCCACCCAGGTGCCCCATCTTAGATTTTTTAAAACAATTCAAATAAGGGTATTATAACTTTGTCTAAAGAGAAAAACAGTGATTTATTTATATCTAAAGTATAAAGCTCAGATTACAGGCATCTAATAAATGCCAAATAATATGATAAAGACTGATTAATGGTTCCATAGATGTGTTCAGTTTGTAAAAATCCATCAGACTGTGTACTTATGATAATGTGTACTTTTCTGTATGTATACTGCATTTAGTGAAAATGTTTAAATATCAGAGAAAGAGTATTTCATATAAACCTTAAATTCTAACTCCTCCAAGCTTTCAGATTAAGTCCAAAGACAGTAAATCTTGGAACTTTTCTGGACTTGAAACCTCAATCTTTATTCCAAATCCAACAAAAACTAAGAACAAAGATGTCCAGAAAACCTCATGCTATTACCATACTCTCAAATCATACCAGGAACAACAATGGACGTTTATTCCAATTCCGACCATAAAGAACTGTATCTCTGAGTCATAACCGCCTACTTCTCTAAGCCTTCGTTTCTTCACCCATATGATACTGTATGGATTCTAATTTGTTTTTCTATTCTAAAAGCATTATGAATTTGATAGATTTCCCTGAATGGTGGTATAAAAATAATTACATACACTTTAAGTTAATGATCTAGAACTAATTCTCCAGGAAATATTTAATACTCATATGTAGTTATACTCAATTTTTAAAACTATGATGATACACATCTTAGCTACATTTTACTTACCTGAGTAAGTAACATAAAGGCATTATCTGCCCGAAGATGTTTGGTGAGAAATTCCACACAATGTGCTTCCAGGGCGGGGACTGCATATTTCTTAGCAGTATACAGAGTGGTCATAACTGTCTCTGGGCCAATTTGAACTTCATCTGAATACAGAAATCTGGAAAGCAATTGGGAAATAACAGAGATGGCCATTAGTATTTTAGATGAGCAATCCATCAGAGTGAAGCCTCTGATGAGGAATATTTTAAAAGATAATGAGGAATATTTTAGAAGATATTTTAATATTTTAAAAGATATTAATATTTTAAAAGAGGAATATTTTAAAAGATAATGAGCAAACTGGAAAACAACCTGATATTGATATCAGACTTTGTAGGGCCACAGGGCATTTGCACATACGTCATCTCATTTATTCTTACTCAGGCCTGAGAGGTGCGTAGTGTCTCCATTTTATCAACAAAACTAAAGTTAAGTGAAGATCACAAGACAGACCCATCTCTCTTAAGCCAAATTTTCAGAGGTCTTTTAGCACCCCACCGCAGTTCAGGACAGCAGTGGTTCACTTACATCTCCTTCACCAAAGGATGTTCATTTAAATAAATCTGCTGAAGTTCACATCTCTAGATGTCAAAACATTCATTCATTTCCTGATAATGGTGTCTTGTTATTCTGGGCATCTTTTAACCTTTCATTGTTATTCCCAAACTAGCACAATGCCCCAAGACTAGCATACCGGGTCTTTGGAGGAATAAAACAATTTAATAATATCTTAAATGACCCATGCCGTTTTGTGCTTTTGGGTATCTGGGTTTAATTTTCTCTCAAAATACTATCAGTCCAATACTGCCTCCTCCCAGTTCGCTGCTTCTGTTAGGCTGCTGGATAAATCAGCTTCACAGAACTGCAAATAAGGCAGAAGATTCTCGGTAAAAGCCTGGGCAGTTCTTGAGCTGTCTTGGAGCTTTTGCATATCAACTTTAGGCCTCTTCTGTGGCTCTTCAGAGACCCTGTATACACTGCTCAGTTCTCAACTATATACAGGAAGCCGGGGCGGGGGGGGGGGGCAGTAGTGAAGGATGGCATGAAGAATAAGAATTGCATTTTAGTGGGGCGCCTGGGTGGCTCAGTCGGTTGAGTATCTGACTCTTGATTTGAGCTCAGGTCATGATCTCGGCCATGGGACTGAGCCCCACACTGGGCTCTGTGCTCAGCAGGGAGTCTGCTTAAGATTCTCTCTCTCTCTCTCAAATAAATAAATCTTCTAAAAACTGCATTTTAGTGATACTAAAGACTTTAGAATAATTATATGTACATTCCTAAGACCTAAATCATAAAATAAGAACACCCATTAACATCTCTCAGAACCCTCTATTACAGTGAAGCGAGTGAAGAAAGGAAGTTCTACCTCGTGTCCCTACCCTCTATTGTTCCACTTCCTCTTCTTTCATTCCTGTGTCCATTAGCACCACCCGAGATGAAATCCCCGCCATGACATCCTCCAGCCTGCCGCCCTAGCCCTACCCGAATGTCTGTGCTCCTCTATAACAGCTCTGTGCTTACAACCATCTCCAGCAGAGACTGCTCATTCTCAGTCTCCTCTATAGCTCAGCCTTCCAAGTGAGGGTTGCTGATTTTCAGGATCACACCGTTTAAAAAAATTTTTGCCCCAAAACCTCTTTTTAGAGAGTCAAGTCAACCATCTGTATTACCCTCATAATATTTACCTTAAAGTTACGTGCCACACTTTGTGACGAGTACAGGGAATTAAAAACCAAGTAAGGCACCATCACTTACAGTCAGGGGGACGGGGATGGACAAAAAAGACAGAGAGAAAATCAACGTTTGTTGAGTGTGTACCATGTGCCCAATGCCAATTCACTGAATCCTCCCACAAGGCAGGCAGGGGCTATTACCCTGCACGGAGAAGGTGGGGAAACACAAAGCTGTCTACCAGAGAACACGCCATTTCTGGGCCTGGGCCTACTTCCAGGGCGAGATGGGCAGGCCCGCCAGGTGAGGGCTGTGTGCTCTCAAGACCTCAGGCTCGGGTTTGAGACCGTCCCATCACCGCCAGCTCTGGGACTTGAAACAAGCTATCATCGTTGTATTTCTTTCTGAAAAGAGAGTGACAGCATCTCCTTCATCATGCTCTCGTGAGGATTAGTATAAATTGAAAAACGTGAAGTGTTTTAAATAGTGCCTGACAAGTACTCGGCCTCGGCAAATGTTGGCTGTTTATTTTTACATTGCTTCATTTCTTTCTCTCTGCTGTTTTCCTCTATGTTTTAGAAGACGTCCGTGCAGTTGTCTTCTGGCCTTCTATTTTTCTCCCCAGTAACACATGCTCACATTTCTAAGAATTCCTGCTTCTTTCTTAGTCATTCCTTTTCTCCTCCACAGCGCCATGTCTCAGTTTTATGGGTGCAAAAATGTTCTCAAGTCTCCAAGACGATATTAACCGAAGTTTTTAAGGTTCCTTTCTGTCCCCTGCTCCCTGAGTTATCTACTTCCTTGAGGATCAGCTGCTCTTGGTCTTTGTCATTCATGAGCGCACGCCCCTCGTCCGTTCAATGATCAACGGTTGTCTCCAGTCTGGCGTTCCAGTAGCCGGTATAGGTTTTCTTTGCTCTTGTGTAGATGGGTCTATTCTCCAGGTAAAACCACCCCCAAAACGAAGAGGCTGGCTGAGAGCTCTGTGTACGTGGGAGGCTTGCTGACTGGCACCAGGGACCCCCTAATGCCATGACTCTAGAGTCCCTAAGCTCTCCCAGGCAGTTTGTTCAGTTTATTTAAGAGGAGCCTGCCAGGAGGTTGCCACTAGGAGTTAGTCTGCAAGAGCTGGTTGAGGATGCAATCTGTCAGCAAGCTTTACATTAACTCCCCCGTGGGGCGCCTGCGTGGCTCAGTCAGTTAAGCAGCTGCCTTTGGCTCACGTCATGATCCCAGGGTCCTGGGATCAAGTCCTGCATCAGGCTCCCTGCTCAGTGGGGAGTCAGCTTCTCCCTCTGCCTCTGCCCCTCCCCATCCGCTCAAGCGCTCTCTTGCTTTCTAATAAATAAATAAAATCTTAATAAAAAAAAATTAACTCCCACATTTTAGCTCCACCTTCTCATTTCACGCACCTCCCTACCAACCCCGGCCTAGAACCTCTGGGGGCGGGGGTCTGCCAGGGAAGCCAGCTGCAGCTCCCTGAGCTCTGGGTTCTGGGTTCCTGTTATCCCCTCCCTTTCATTATCGGCACACTCTCAACTGCTCTGTCCCTTTTCCACACTGTTGGCTTCCACCCCATCTCCCTTTTCCCCTTCGCTCTATCAGATTTAAGAGAAGGCTTACTGCATGCTCAGTTTCCTTCTTGAATTAGAAACCTATGACATTTTAATGTAAAGGGCAAGGCAAGAAGAATCTTTACATCTGCCTTAATTTTTTTTTTCGGGCAAAATACTAGAGTTATAAAATAAAGAGCAGAAACGTGGGGCCTTTATCACCATTTGCCTTTGTATGTGAGGAGACAAGGAGACAAATGCCACAGAGTTGAAGGACATGGTCCCACAAGCATCTGTAACTGGGGGCTTTGTCGGAGAGATCTGCAAAAACGTCCTAGAGAAATGTCTGTTTGAGATAAGACTAAAGGATGACAAGAGGATGGGAAGAACACTCCAGGAACAAGAGAGAATTGTGTTTTTAGGCCTTCTATTTGAGGCACACATACACACCCCTTCAAACTGCTTTTATTTATTAAATTACACTTTGGTAATATACCTTTAGCTTATAGCAAGGAATATTTTAAAGAAACATTTACATCTAAAGACAGACTGAGGATACTGCTCATTTCAGCAATGCCTTCTTTATGAGGAAACCTCACCGGCATTTTTTCATTGGTCTGATTATCAGATAGAGTTGTGTGTTCACTAAGCACATGCTTTGTTTTGTTTTTAATCTAACAAACACTATGAATTATAATTGACTAGCTAGGTTTCTCTTTTTGCGTTAGCTGCTAAACAATTAAAATTAAATTTGTAAATTTGTACTGCGTGGCTCAGTTGGTTAGGCATCTGCCCTTGGCTCGGGTCATGATCCTGGAGCCCTGGGATTGAGCCTTGCATCGGGGTCCCTGCTCAGTGGGAAGCCTGCTTCTCCCTCTCTCTCTGCCGATCCCCCCACTTGTGTTTGTTCTCTGTCAAATAAATAAAATCTTTAAAAAAAATTAAATTTGTAGCTTACCTACAGCATGCATTTTTGTATTAGCTTCCTCTTGGCTTTATTTCTTACCTTTGTGTTTTCTCTAAGACATTTTAAATTCTTTAAATTCTTTTTTTTTTTTTTTTAATTTTATTTTATTTATTTATGTGACAGAAAGAGACACAGCGAGAGACGAAACACAAGCAGGGGAAGTGGGAGAGGGAGAATCAGGCTTCCCGCAGACCAGGGAGTCCGATGTGGGGCTCGATCCCAGGACCCTGGGATCATGACCTGAGCCGAAGGCAGACGCTTAATGACTGAGCCACCCAGGCGCCCCAAATTCTTTAAATTCTTTTTGGAGCAATGCAAGTTATAAATAAATACTGTTCTATGAACAATAAGAAATGGAACTCTGTGTTTCCCATACTTTTTGGGTGCATCTTTTCTATAATACCAGGCACGGTGTGGGCACATGGTTAAACATTAATCAATACATGTTAAGTGACTAGACAATTCAGTACAAGTTTCTATGTAACACGACTGAGAAACCATATTCACTTCTAATGAGAAAATAGACTACTTAAAAATCCAGGAACCATCTTGGTTCATATTTTACTTATATGTTTCTTACTTTCTATTTAATTATTAAAATTGCTATAATAAAAAAAATAAGCCAAAGTTCATAAAATTAAAAATTAATCATATTACCATAGTTCTCTGTTATTTTTTTAAAAAATTTACCCATTTATTTGAGAGCAAGAGTGTGCGTGCACTGTGGGGAAGGGCAGAGGGAGATGGAGAGAGAGCACCCCAAGCAGACCCCCCACCGAGCACAGAGCCCAATGCTGGGGCTGATCCCAAGACCCTGAGATCACAACCTGAGCTGAAATCAAGAGTCAGATGCTCAACCAACTGAGCCACCCAGGCGCCCCAATTATTTGTATTTAAAAATGAACCTTTCAGCCCTCATTTACTACCTTTAAGGACAGGAACACAAGAGAAATGATACGTCATTAAACTATTCCTATTCCCTCCACCCCAAATATTAATGGTTAAGACTTAGGTTGTATTTAGTAAAAATTTTAAAAAGATATGGTGAAAACTTGATTTTAAATTAGAGAAACTACAAGATCATGCATAAGAACCTTTGTATCACTACTGACTCATTCATTTTACTCAAAAACATGTATTAAGAGACTATATAATACCGGGTACTGTGACAGGTCTGAGAAATACAAACATGGGTAAGACAGCTCTGCCCGTAGAAAGCTTATGGTTTGGTAATGAAATGATCAAAAAGTAATGTTCGCAATTACGACAGAATTATAGGTCAGGCACAGTGTGATAACTAATCTCTGAAGATGGCCCCAACAAATCAGGCCCTCTATGATTCATGGCCTTAGATAGATCTGTCCCATAATAAGTCTGGGCTGGCCCTGCGTGACTCCCTTTAACCAAGAGAATGTGGCAGAAGTGACACGTTGCCAGTCTGGGGCCTGACCTCTGAGGACGCCTGGCAGCTCCTGCTTCCGTGCTCTCAGAAGCCATGAGCCGCGGTCCGAGAAGTCAAGCTGCCCGGCTGGTAGGATAACTGGAGAAGCCAGAGAGAGGGGGCGGAAAGGCTCCGTCATCCCAGAGTCTGATTCAGACCTCCAGACGCCTGCAGCCCAACTGACTCCGACTGCCCCTGCCCGGGAGAGCTACAGGAAATGCCACACGCAGAGCCACACACAGCCGACCTCAGTCAGCCTGCACGACTGTGAAAGCACTCTACAGCAACAGACACAAACTTGCCATGAGACTGGATGAGACAGTGCACAGTTCTGCCTGCTGGCGCCATTAAGTGGTAAGGCCTGAACTCTACCTGAAGAGCAGGGATTAAGGGTGGAGATGTTCCAGCAGAAAGAGAAGCGCGAAGGCAAGGAGGCCTTAGAAGGCAGATATTTAAAGTAAGAAAAAGGCCCTGAGTGATTAGAGTTGGGGCACTAGCCGGCGGAGGGGAAAGGGAAGATACACAGACCACATCCCAGGGCTCCTGTGGGCCTGCTAAGGTGTTTAGACTCCATGCCACAGGCAAAAAGGAGCCACTAAAAGATTCGGGGCGATCATGATAATATGCATGGGAGAGGTACCTGTGCTAAAATGTGGAAATTATTATCCTGTGAGGACAGCTAAGACTAAAGGCGCCGTCTGGTTGAAGCCATGCAAGAAAACAGATTAAGAGAAGGAAGGAGAACCCTCAGGAATGGTCCGAAAAGGATGAGAACCACGTGGAACAGCCTGGAAGGACACTACAGCTTGGAGCCAAGCCCCGGTGAGTCAACTCCCAGGTGGTACACAGAGCAAGAACAGCCATGGACAAGAGTAAATGATTACTCTTTAAGTCCCCAAGTTTTGGGGTGCTTTAGAGCATTACTGTGGCAAACGCTGACTGATAAAGAGTGTAATAAAAGGAGTGCCTGCTCAGGGCACCTGGCTGGCTCAGTCAGTGGAGCATGTGACTCTTGATCTCGGGGTTGTGAGTCTGAGCCCCACTCTGGGTGTAGAGATTACTTAGAAATAAAATCTAAATAAATAAATAAGAGTGCCTGCTCAAAGACTGTGGGAATTTAAGTGCACATAAGGTACTCAGCAACAGTAAGTGGCACACTAAACAAAACACTCGTTAAATATCACATTATTTTTCTTATTTACATGTTCACCTGCATGCATACTAGACTTTTATTTGTGAATGTTCAAGTGGAAGTTGCGTTCTAAAATCGAGTGGAGGGGTGCCTGGGTGGCTCAGTGGGTTAAGCCGCTGCCTTCCACTCGGGTCATGATCCCAGGGCCCTGGGATCGAGTCCTGTATCACCGTATCACCGGGCTCCTTGCTCAGCAGGGAGTCTGCTTCTCCCTCCGCCTGCTCTGCCACTCCCCCTGCTTGTGCTCTCTCTCTCTCTGACAAATAAATAAATAAAATCTTTTTAAAATAAATAAATAGAATCGACTGGAGGGGCGCCTGGGTGGCTCAGTCAGTTAACCGTCTCCCTTAGGCTCAGGTCATGACCCTGGGGTCCTAGGATCCTGCCCCGCATCACCTGCTTCTGCTCAGCAGGGAGCCTGCTTCTCCCTCTCCCTCCACCCCCCACTCGTGTTTGTTCTCTCCTTCAAATAAATAACCTTTAAAAAATAAAATGGAGCGGAAGTGTAGCAATGTAGCTAGGGGAGTATGTAAAACCGTGAGTTAACAGGAGAAAGGACGAAGGCCGCTGAAGACGGAATCCTGAGCGACAGTTCATCACGTCTCCTTCCGGCCACCACTGCACTTCTGTTCCTTCATGCAACACAACTGCTGCAGAGAGAACTGTTTATACTACACGACAGCTAGTGTATCTCCTCACCTCCTATTTTGTCCCCAAGCTACTCCAATCCATTTGCTAAAATCACTCTTGCCAGGGTTACCGATAGCCTCATTTTACCCAACTCTCAGCAGCATTTAACACAGCTGACAACTCCCTCTGGGTTGAAACGCTTTCTTCAACTTGACTTTCAAGACCCCAGGCTCCTCGCCTTCCAGTCTAATCCCACTGACAGCTGCGTCTCAGTGTCATCTTACTCTCCTCAGCTCCAGCTCCACACGGTGGAGGCCCCCAGGGCTCATCCTGGTACCTCTTTTCACAACCCGCATTCCCTCCCTAGGTGACCTCGTTTGGTCTCATGGTTTAAAGACCATTCACTCTTAGTTTGCAAACTTACGTTCCCCAAGAAGCTCTTCCCTAAACTCCAGGTTCATATTTCTGGCTGTACTCTATAGCCCTCTTTGAATGTCTTACAAATCTTGGTTCTACCTTTACAAAATACAGTTGACCCTCGAACGACGCTGCCCTTAGGGGCATGGCCTCCACTCCCCATCCCCCTCCCTCCACACAGCTGAAAACCTGCATATAACTTTTGACTCCCCAAAAACTTTACTAATAGCCTACTGTTGACCAGAAGACATACTGACAACAACTACGTTATGGCATATGTTGTATTATTACATACTGTATTCTTCCAATTGCGTGAGCTAGAGAAAAGAAAATGTTATCAAGAAAATCATAAGGATGGGGCGCCTGGGTGGCTCGGTCGGTTAAAGCCTCTGCCTTCGGCTCAGGTCATGATCTCACGGTCCTGGGATCGAGCCCCGCATTGGGCTCTCTGCTCGGCAGGGAGCCTGCTTCCCCCTCTCTCTCTGCTGCCTCTTTGCCTACTTGTGATCTCTCTGTCAAATAAATAAATAAAATCTTAAAAAAAAAAAAAATCATAAGGAAGAAGGGACGCCTGGGTGCCTCCGTCAGTTAAGCATCTGTCTTTGGCTTGGGTCATGATCCCAGGGTCCTGGGATGGAGCCCCACATCAGGCTCCCTGCTCAGTGAGGAGTCTGCTTCTCCCTCTCCCCCTACCCCTATCCCCGCCTGTCTCTCCCTCTCTCAAATAAGTTAATAAAATCTTTAAAAAAAATTTTTTAAGTAAATGCATTAGGGTGCCTGGGTGGCTCAGTCAGTAAAGCATTCAACTCTTGGTTTCGGCTCTGGTCATGATCTCCATGGTTGTGGGACAGAGCCCCATGTTGGGTTCTGGGCTCAGTGTGGAGTCTGCTTCAGCTTCTCTCTCCCTCTCACTCATCCTCTCTCTCTCTCAAATAAGTAAATAAAATATTAAAAAAAAAAAACATAAGGAAGTAAAAATACATTTATAGTACTATACTATATTCGTTGGAAAAAAAAATCCAGGTATACGTGTGCCCGCGTAGTTCAAACTCACGTGGTTCAAAGGTCAATCATATATCCACAGTCTGACCACTTTTTATCCAGTCTATCACTCCCATGCTGGTATATATAACCCAGTATCATATCTCTTGCCTGGACTACTGCAAAAGCCTCTTAATGCAACTCCCTGCTGCCCATTTTACTTCCTCCCCAGTCTAATCTCCAAACAACTGCCCAAATGAGTTTTTAAAAATGTAAATCAGATCATATCACATCCTCACTGAAAACTCTCCAAATGCTTCCCACCACACACCAAAGTCTTTCCATAGGCTATCCAGCCCTGCACAACCTTTGACCTCATTTTCTACAACTTTGCCCCCTATTCGTTCTGCTCAAATAGCACTGGTTTATTCTAGAAGTTCCTCCAACAGGAGAAATTTGGGACCTTAGACACGCTTTGCCTTGCTTAGAATGCTCCTTCCCTCACAGCTTGATCATTTTTCTTTAAAATATTTATCAGTACTTGACATTTTATCTTCGTTTCTCCTTACTAGATTATAAACTACATGAGGGCAGGGACTTTGTCTTGTTCACCGCTGTATCCAACATCTAAAACGGACTGGCGCGAGGGAGGCACACAGCGTTTCTCAAACGAACAACTGAAGAACATCACTTCAAGGTCAGGCAGATCAAAACAAGCAGTTTTTTATAATGTTAACTAATTCACTTTGTAAACATAATAAAAATAGGCCCAAGCTAACCTGTTTTCCCCACTCAGCAAGTACTAACTATGAGACATCTGTTTGTCACACAATAATAAGGACGGCATCTATGCTGTACAGCCACCCAGTACCTTTCAGTCCAGATATCATGTAACAATCAGTCCAGATAACATTTCAGAATAGAACAATGACTGGAATCTGAAGAAGGACAAAAACCATGACCATGCTGAACACAGGAAAATTTCAAGGACTTTAAAATTAATTCACTTATTTTCTATTGACAGGAAAGGATTGAGTGATTAACAGCTTCAGAGAAAATAACAACTAAATATTTTTCCCTCTACATTCTTATTCTACCAATCTCTAGTTTTAAAGGAAAAAACTCGACAATATTTTTAGATCAGTAGCTCTCAGATTTAGCTGGTATTATTAGTATTTATGGAGAGTATTAAAAATGCTCCCAAGGTCCCACCTCTAAATTACAGTATTTCAAAGAGGGAGGAAGGATCTACAAATTTAACAAGCATTCCAGGAAATCACAATGCAGGCAGACCAACAAATCACTTTAAAATGCCTGCAGTCTAGAAAATCTAAATAAGCTATAACCAATCCTCCTGTCAACCTCAAAACAAAACCCAAATGACCTAGATCCTAGCTTCTGAGCTGGCTTTTCTCTCTCTATAAATGTAATTTAACTAAACTGCAGAATATATGGGAAACAAAAAGAAGGAAAAAAAGGCAGTATCATCTTACCACTCCAATACACCTTTGGTTAGCATTCTGGTATGCTTCCTTCTATCCATATCTCTAGGTATATGTTGGTTCTGTTCCTTTTCACGGTTTTATTCACAGCACACACAGTTTCAAGTGCTTTTTATTATACACATTTCCCATGTTAACAGTATTACCTGGTCTTCATCAGTATCACACTCAGTAGCATTACACTGCATCTAAGGAACCTATCATTGTTTATCTAACCATTTTCTCCAGCTGACTACTTCCTCACTACTATAAATAACCCAGCTGTAAATATTTTTATACACAACATTTTTTTCAGTACTTGAATACTTGGGTGGGGGGGGATCTATAGTGCCAAACTATTTTACCACCACCTTTACCAAAGAGGGCTTTTCCAATATATCTTTAAAATATTACGACGTGGGGCACCTGGGTGGCTCAGTTGCTTAAACGTCTGTCTTGGGCTCAGGTCATGATCCTGGGGTCCTGGGATTGAGCCCTACATCGGGCTCCCTGCTCTGTGGGGAGTCTGCTTCTCTCTCTCCCTCTCCCCCTCACCCGTGCTCAGCTCTCTCTCAAATAAATAAAATCTTTAAAAAAATAAAATTTAAAAAGTTAAATAAAATATTGGGACGAAAAGTGCTTTGCTTTTAATTTCCACTTTAATTACTGAGGTTAAACATTCTTTGTTAATTAGCTGTATTTTTTCTTTACCTAAGTGATCTAACTTTATATTCAGCTTCTCATTGATCTTCCTGATTGAGCTCTGACTCTTTGTACCTGTTCACTGATCCGTTTTTGGCCTCTGTACCAACCAAGACTGTGCTACTTTGGTAACACAGTTGTCAGGCAGCTAAAACCCTCTAGATGTAATAAAGCACGCACGGTCTTCCTGAGGAGGTTGCTGTTACCCTGGCCAGTCACTTGACTTTTCTGGCCCCAACCCCATTTATAAAAGTGTGGAAAATAATACCTGCAGCTCCCCAACTGGACTTTTGTGAATACAAGCTAACATTGCCAAACGATTAGCTCCCTTCCATTAACTAAAATTAATCAGAAGTCAATGTATTATCCTCAAATAAGTCAAAAGCAAACTCTTAACACCGGAGGGTGGATTCGCTTTTAAGCAAATGTGACCTTGTCCGCAGAAACGCGGAGGCAGGTAAACCCACACCTACTTGTTTTGGTACTCCCTTCCCTGGGTCCTGACAATTCATACACACACTAACGAAAAAGGAGTCAGAATTTAAAACACGCCCAAAAGGCCCTCGGTCCTACGAGACTTTTTCCGCTCTCCCCCTCTCCCCAGCAAAAACATAAATAAAACTTTGTCGACAGGCCCTCGGGGCAAGCGGGTCCACACCGCAGCCCCACCGCTTCTCCAATCCCGAAGGCCGGGCCACAATCCCGGGCTGGACCGGGAAGGGCTCGCCGAGCGGCCGCAGACAGGCGACGCTGCCCCCGACCGCCGGCGGCCCGGGAGGAAACTGAGGCCCGCGCGCAAGGTCAGCGGGGAGCCGCTCACCTCAGCAGCGCCAGGAAGGCGGCGGGCTCCACGTCGGGCAGCTCGATCTCGGCCGACGTGGTGGCCATGCCGCCGTTGAACATGGCGTCGAAGACGGCGCTGCCGGCCGCCAGCACGAAGCGGTGCGCGGGGATGCGCTGCGGGCCCCCGGCGGCCGCGGCGCCGCGGCCCTTGCCCAGCACGAAGCGCACATCGCTCAGCAGCTCCGAGTTGAAGAGGAAGGCGAAGCGCTCCTTCAGCGACGCCTTGGTCGCCTGCCAGTTGTACAGCGGCTCCCGCTGCAGGGGGAGCAGGGGCCCCAGAGAGGACGGCGGCAGCGGTGGCGGCGGCGGCGGAGGCCCCGCGGCGCCCGGCTCCGCCTCGGCCCCTGGCACCTGCTCGCCCGCAGCGGCCGGCCCAAGCGAGGCCATCCTCCGGCGGCGCGGCTCCTCGGGCTAGGAAGAGAACACCCGCCGCCCAGCCGCCATCGCCGAGGCCGCCCCCGGAGGCCGGCACCGCCTCGGTGCCTTCCGGGAAAGGCGCTTCCGGCGGCCGCGCGCCTCCCCGGCCCCGCCCATGGCCCCGCCCCGCCCGCGGCTGCCTGGCGCGCGCCCCCGCCACGCAGGGAGGCGGGCGCGCGCGCGACCGCACGAGCGGGGCCGGCGCAGCTCCGAGTTCTTCGCGGCGGGCGGGGCGTCGTCCCCGGTGCCGCGTGCACCCCTCCCGAGAGGGCCGACGTGCAAGGCCCAGCGCGTCCTCCGACCCGCAGCGCCGGTCCCCTCCTGGGACCCCTCATCAGCTGCAGCGCCTCCCACGTGTCCCAGGGCAGGTTCCTAGGCTGTCTCTCCAGCAGCTTCCCCGCCTGGAAATGGGGGGCACCTGGAAATGGGGGGCTGCAGGATGACCCAGGAAGGCCCCCCTTCCCCAGTAATGTCCAAGTCAACGCTCCGAAGAAGAGCGGAGCGTGGACCCCTCTAAGTCCAGCAGCCCACATTCTTCTGCTCTAGTGTCTCAGGGAGTATCACTGTGGACTCACGGAATTATTTTTTAACGTTTTATAATCCATTGCTAAAAATTAACAATATCTTAGGGTAACCCTTTCGGGTCCCCTCCCTCCTTGGGAGCTTTGTACTTTCACTTTGATATCACTCAAACCTTGCTTTGCTGCCCACCAAAAAAAATAATAGTAATAAACAATATTTTAAATATCAGAAAAACCCCACAACCGCTCAAGTGTACCAGAGCTCAAATAGTAGAGGCCGCATTATCAACAATAATCATAATTTAATAGAAAATATGAGGACGCTGTATATGAAAACCTGTGGAATGTAATCAAAGCTGAGTTTAAGCTAAAATATAACCCAAAACACTCTTTTTGCGAAACTGGAAATAATAAAATGAAATGAAGTAGAGGACCCTGGGAAGGTGGCAGAGGAGGAAGCCTCAGGAATCTGTCTCCCCTCATAGACAGCCGCTGCTGGCAGGAACTGTCTGTTGTGGCTATTTTGCCATTCTGGAGCCTGTTGAAAGCGGGTCGTCTAGGGGAAGATTTGGACTAGACACTGCTGTTAATTTCTGTAATTTCAGTTCTGTGCACAGAAGCAGCCACTCATCCTTCATCCCCACCCACATGGAAGGGAGACAGCTGTACCCAGCCTGTGGGAGCAGCAGTGGGCAAAAGGAACCTGTCCTCCAAATATCTGGGCTCTGGGCACTGATTCCTGCTTCTAATCCCAGAGTCCAAAGAGGCCGGCAGCATGTTGTTGAACTTTCCCCTTTGTGGCAAGTATCTCCTTCCTCCAGCTGAAGTGACTTCCACTGCATTTAAAGGACCAGTACCCAGTTCACTCTCCTTCATTTTCTTACCATTTCCCCTTTGTGGACACTGAGGTTGTAGTTCAGGTCCCACCAAGACGGAGGAGCCCTAGTAAAGACAAGGGACTTTTGGTTGAGATCCCAAAGGGCCATGCTCTAGAAGTAGGGGTTACACACCAGTAGCAAGAGAAAAATTAATTAGCTACAGCCAATCTTTGACAGGTTCAAGGTGCTCTGTACAAGCAGCCATAAGGAGACTAAATCATATTAATCGAGATATATCATTCAGAAACTCAACATTTTTTTCTTCTACAATGTTGTAGGGGAAAAAATAAAAATTATGAGGCATGCTAAAAAGGCAGGAGAGACAGAAAAGGACCAAGAAGAGGCAAGAGGATCAGATCTATGGATGGTTCAGATATTGGAATTATCGGACAAGGACTTTAAAACAACCATGTTTGATATGATGAGGAAAATAGAAGAAAGATGGAGAATTTCACCAGAGACTCAGAATCCATGAAAATCCATGAAAATGGAGACTCCTAACCCGAAAAAAATACTATAAACAAATTAATACCTAAATAATTTGTTTTTAATAGCAAAATAGAGCAGAGCAGATGATTACTATAACTAGAACACAAATCAGTAGATGTTGAAATTGAAACACCATTAGGGAAAAGGGCAGAAAATACAGAAAAGAATATATATCTGTTAATCGTATGAGAAAGGACTAAGAGATGTATATTGCAGTACTAGAAGGGGAACAGAGAATGAAGTGGGACAGCATGTGAAGAAACACTGGCTGGACACTTCCCAGAGCAAGTGTCCCAAGAAAACCAGGTAGAGCTGTGTAACTCTTTTGGACAAGCCTGGAAGTCCTGTAAGGTCATATTCCCTGCATTCCATTAGTTATAAATGCTTCACTAAGGCCCGTCCAGATTCCCAGAGGGTTTGGGGACTCCACCCTATCTCTTGATACAGGAGCATCAAAGAATTTGTGGCCATGGTTTAAAACTACGACGCTACAAAAGCTCTAGCTGTTGAACTCCTGGGTATATACCCAACAAAAACTAAGACTTATGCCAACCCAAAGAAAATATGGGAGTGTACCTAGTAGCTTTACCCATAATAAATGACCAAGTGATTCTCAATAAGAGAATGGATAAATGGTGGTGGTATAGTCATACGATGAATGAAAAAGAACTAACCTTAATCCTGAAACAGTATGGATTAATTTCATAACTTATTGAGCTAAAGAAGCCAGACACAAAAATACATCACGATTCCATTTATATGAAACTTCGCGATAGGCAAAACTAAGACGTGGTGCTAGGGGTCAGAATGGTGATTACCTTTCACTGGGTAGTTGACTAGGAAGGTGCATGATGGAAACTTGTGGGGTAACAGAAACTTTATCTAGAACTGGTGGTAGTGCCATGGGTATTATTCAGGGTATATATTACTATGTAAGAAACCAGCCCCAAATCCAGCAGTTTGAAACAATTACTTGTTTTTCTCACGAATCTGCAATGTGGGCAGGGCTTGGCAGGGAATGCTCATGTCTGCTTCGCCCAGAATCATCTGGAGTGGCTTGACTGAGGTCTGGAAGATCCCTTTCCAAGGCTCATGCTCGTGGCTGGCAAGTTGGTGCTGGCTGTTGGCTGAGAGCTCAGTTGGAGTTGAGGACCCAGAATGTTGGTTTCTCTCCACATGACTGGGCTTCCTCACAGCATGGTGGCTCCAAGGGCACATGGTGGCCTGAGAGAGAGAGAGAGAGAGAGAGAGAGAGAACGCACCAGGAAGAGGTTCTATCTCCTTCTATGAGCTAGCCTTGATAGTCACACAGCATATCACCTCCCCACTGAGGTGGTCACAAAGCCCCGCCCAGGTTCAAAAGGAAGGGACATAGATTCTGCTCTTGATGGGGGAGTGGAAAGCTACATTGTGAGAGAGCCACATGGGACTGGAGACCTTGTTAAGTCATCTTACAGCAAATACTGTAAGTATTCACATATGCAAACTTATTTTAGCTTTCTACTTGGGACTTGTGTCCTTTGCTATACATAAGTTGTACCTCCATAGAAAAGTAAAGTGTGAACAACTTGTAAAAGCATATATAGAGATCGAGGTAAAAGTGGAGACTGACAATTCTTGCCTTTCTTTCTTCTGTAGCCACTCAGCAGGGGCCACTATCGGTCATTATCTGTTTGATATGTACACTTTTAAACTTTTTCTTATATACTTAAGAACATTCTCTGTCTACCTATCTATCTAAACACATATACCCATAAATACAATTAAAAAAACAAAAACAGTATCATACTATACATATTGTTTCTGAAACTTGATTTTTTTCACTTAATACATTGTGGAAATCTTCCTGGGCCAAGCAGTTTGGAAGCAGAATGCCTCCAATTGTTCAAAGAATAGATGCTAAATAAACTATTGAGAGCTTAGATGATGGATTCCAAATTCATATTATGAAGTTAACTCTGATACTAAAACCGAAGAAAGCTGACAGAAAGGAAACTATAGAATAGACAAACAGACATCGACCAAACACATATATGAATATAATGTGGAAATCTCAAATACACTAATAGCATATCACATTTGGCACTAATGAAGAGCATAATTAACCACAACTAAGTACAATTTATTCAAATAATTCAAAGGGAGTTCAATATAAAGAAATGGTACTGGTAATTATTACCTCCAATATGGACATCTTGAACCTAGTATCAAAAGGACGTCTCCATATATTCTTTGACACAATAGTGTCCCTCTTGGATATTTATCTGATTTAAATATATTCACATCTTGGTGAAATGACATAAGGACATGGATATCATGACGGTTTTATTTTAAATAAAGAAGATGGCAATTTCCATCTTCTTGGGTGGCTCAGTCAGTTGAGGGTCCAACTCTTCGTTTCTGCTCAGGTCGTGATCTCAGGGTCGTGAGAGCCCCACGTCAGGCTCCGTGCTCAGCGGGGAGTCTGCTTCTCGCTCTCCCTCTGCTCCTCCCCCTGCTCGTTCTCTCTCTCTCTCAAATAGATAAATAAATCTTTAAAAAAAGAGAGACTCCCCCTGCTTGCATTCCCTCTCTCACTGTGTCTCTCTCTGTCAAATAAATAAATAAAAATCTTTTAAAGAGAGAGAGAGAGAAAGAGAGAGAACTGGTTAAACTACAGTATATTGGAGCACTATACAGCCATGAAAAAAAAATGAGGTAGTATGATATGTTCTGATATGCAGGCACTCCAAGTTATATTGTCCAGCGAAAAAGAAAGATTAAAAAAATTAATTAAAATGAGCTACAGGAGCGCCTGGGGGGCTAAGTCAGTTAAGCATCTGCCTTTGGCTCAGGTCATGATCCCAGAGTGCTGGGATCGAGCCCCAAGTTGGGCTCCCTGTTCAGCGGGGAGTCTGCTTCTCCCTCTCCTCCTGCTCCTCCCCTTTCTCATACTCTCTCTCTCAAATAAATAAAATCTTTAAAATAAAAAAATAAAATAAAATAAGCTATACAGCTGAAATAATGCAAAATTTAATAGGGCATTATAGTGTGTGACAATACTCCTGTGTGACAATGTATTATTCAACTGTTGACCTTGTCCTCTCTCTGCCCCAGTTTCCTTGTCTATAAATTTATTATTACATCATATTAAAAGCTCTATCATGATATCATAGACACAGGTTTTATGGGTCTGAAGTTTATACAAGAAATTAATGCAAAATCAAATAGAAATTTGGAGTATATGGGTCTTCATTGCACCAAGTCTTTCAAATTTTTCTGTTTGAAATTACTAGAAAAATTAGAAGAATCTATAATTGAGGAGACAATCGTAACGAAGCACACATTTTTAAAAAGCTGAAAAATATCACAAATAGCACAAACCCAGAAAAATAACATTATCTTTTTTATCAGGTAACTGCCTGAAACATTTCTATAATACTCTTCCCCCTGCAGTTTTGGCTTCATACCCTTTGATTGTCACTTCCCATGAAAATGATTTTGGTATGCCATTTTCTAGAGAAAAAAATAGAAAAATTATTTATGTTTTTCCTCCAGCAGGATAAAAAAAATCTGTTATCGGCTGTTTAGCAAAGTTTCTTGAGTTTCAGAACTTGTTGATGAAAATATGCACATTTTCAGGACTATTGTGAAATCTAGGAAACCCTCTTAACCCTCTGTGATGTGTCTTTTCTGTACAAGCTGTAGCCAATCCTTTAATAGGACGGCAAGAGAGTTGTACCCCACAAACCCAGGCATTCCAATATATGTTATTTTGTGTGATTCTTGTTTCAGAATAGTATGATTATCTTTAAGTATAATCAATGAATTATCAAGACTATTCCTGACAAGAGAGGACTTCTTTTTTGACCAGGTGTTCACAACCATATTTTACACTTCGATGGCCTAGAAAAATATTCCACATACTAGTTTCTGTTGCCATATATTTTTAACCTTGTTTTCCTCCACTACCCATATACGGCTAGAGCTGGGTCCCAGAGGGATCCATCATACTGTAATAGTACCACGTTGGGTATGGAGAGTACTTAAAAATAAAATCTTAAAAAAAAAAAAAAAAGAAAGAAAAAGGGTTCTGACCCTGTATTCTTGTGTCCTGATGCTGGGCAAGTTGGCATAACAGGCAGGAGGAATATTCATGGAAGCTATTTCTATAAGGGGCAGCGAGCAAACGTGACTGGTAACCATACAAGGAAATCCTACTAAACCTAACTGAATGTATTCCTGACTCAGCTTCTCCTTAATGCCAGAGGCCACTCCAGCGCCTCCCAGCGATATTGGGGTACTGTGATGGAAGATTTGTCAGAAACAGCAGTCTTAACCAATTGTCATTGCAATATCTTACTCTGTAAGTTTTACAAAATATAACATTATGTGAATAACTTGCTAGAGCCCCTCCCACTGTCTTGGAGGAGGTTTGTGCAATTGAAGAGCCCTGAAGCTTAAGCTTCATTAGTTTCATAATAAATCTGCCTCTGCATAGGCTTGATGTGACAGTTAATCGAATTAATATATGGAAAACGGAACGGCCTAGCAAGAGGGTAAGTGATCAATAAATATTTTCTATTATACATTACTGATACAGAAATAAACAAATACAGCAGACTAAGAAGCTCAGAAACAGGCCCAATTATATATCTATATTTTTTACTAGAGTTAGATTATATTTCATTTTGTACACCAAAATATATACCCAAAAGAATAAATCTATATATAAAAGGTGACAGTAACAAAGAAGAAAAAGAACAACAATAAGACATAAAAGAACCAAAATGAAGTGCAAGTGAAATGATCTGGCTTTGAGGTGGGGAATGCCTTTCTAAACACAACACCAAAGACTAAATCCATAAAATAAAAATACTGGCAGATTCGACTACATAAAAATGTTAAAGTTCTGTTCATCTACAAATAAAGCATAATATTCTTAGAAGTAAAAAAAAACAAACCAGGATAAATGATTGTATAATTTATGATTTTATGAAAAGGGAAGTATCCTTCACATAGAAAGAGCCCTTACGAATCAATAAGACAAATATCACTCATCTCCTTTTTTTAACAAAGGACATGAACAAACATGGAATGCATAGAAGTATAACTTTTCTTAAGAGTGATTCAGAAGGGTTGCCTGGGTGGCTCAGTTGGTTAAGCGTCTGCCTTCAGCTCAGGTCATGATCTCAGGGTCCTGGAATTGAGCCCTACATCAGGCTCCCTGCTCAGTGTGGAGTCTGCTTCTCCCTCTGCCTCTCTCCCTACTCATGCTCTCTCTCTCAAATAAATAAATAAAATCTTAAAAAAAAAAAAAAAGAGTGATTCAGAAATGTGTGTCCACAGTTTAAATCTACATATCTTTCATCTCAGCAATTCTACCTATGGTAATATATCCTGAAGAAATAAGAGCTGGGTATAGAATTTAAAAACAACAACAAGGATATCAAAACATGATATTTTTTCTTTCTTCTTTTTTTTTTTTAAAGATTTTATTTATTTATTTGACAGAGAGGGAGATCACAAGCAGGCAGAGAGGCAGTCAGAGGGAGAAGGGCAAGTAGACTCCCTGCTGAGCAGAGAACCCGATGTGGGGCTCGATCCCAGGACCCTGAGACCATGACCTGAGCCGAAGGCAGAGGCTTTAACCCACTGAGCCACCCAGGGGCCCCAAAACATGATCTTTTTTAAAAATGAAAACAACCTAGACAGATGATTGCCTAAGGAAATTACTGAACAATCAATCATGTAATGGGACAATAAATGCCTATTGAAAAGTGTTTACGGACATGAGGGAATGTTCTCAACCCACAATGCTGAGGGGAAAGCAGGCTACAGAACAAGGTGTATACCCTCCTGCAACTTGCCCTATGGGCTCAGAGTACACCATCTTGTCTAAATGTCGGAATTATGTATATCAAAAACTGGAGGTTTATAACCACTGTTATGAATGTGGTATTTTTCAATGTGAAGGGATTGTGAGGGATTTCTCTCCCTACTTTTTTATTTGAGGGTAAGAAAGGGTCCTTTTTTTTTTTTTTAAGTAAAAATGTTGTGAGATTTGGGGCGCCTGGGTGGCTCAGGCGTTACGCGTCTGCCTTCAGCTCAGGTCATGATCCCAGGGTCCTGGGATCAAGCCCTGTGTCGGGCTCCCTGCTCGGGCGGGGGGAGCCTGCTTCTCCCTCTCCCACGCCCCCTGCTTGTGTTCCCACTCTCGCTTTCTGTCAAATAAATAAATAAAATCTTAAAAAAAAATACTGTGAGATTTGACTACATACGATTTTTGAGCTAAGTAACCGGTAAGCTATGGCAAGGACAGTAGCACGCCACGCCATAAGATGGTTTATTTCTTTGACATTCTCTGAGCTGCTATTAAGTATCATCTACTCATTTGACTAAATGCAAGTTAATTCAGATCCACACTCCCCGCATGCCCCTAGGTTCAAGACACTAGACATGAGATTGCCAAGATGACTAGAACATATGACTTGCCCCAGAGAAGCTAATAATTTAGTAGGAGGGGGAAATCCACTGGGACTTGCTTGGCTAGAAATAAAACTTCTTTTTTCAATTTAAAAAAATGTCCCAGCAAAGGCAATTTGCCCGAGACTAAATTCAGCTTACTTAAGGAGCTCTTCTTTCTTTGCTTGTCATTGCTTTCTGGAATTCAGCCTAGGAAAGTAGTATATGTCACCATGTGTGCTAGTTTATAATTAGAACAAATGTGAGGACTTATAAGAAAAAGACCTATTGGCAAAAAAAAAAAAACATTTAGTAAAACTCTAGAAAGGCAGGCAGGAGAAAGAAGGAGGAAGAGATCTATTTTGGAAATTAATTTAATGCCAAAGAAAGAGAAGACATTTAAAAACTTTAAAAGGCAGTTATTATGTCCTTAGGATTTTTATATTCCAGGAGAGCATGAAAATGTAGCTGCTATTAGATTACCCTCGATTTGAAAGGATGAGCATTGTAGGTATAAATAGAAGCTAAGGTCAAGAAGCTAAAGGCAGAAAAAGACTCACGTGTCCCGCAGAGGCTGATAAGCATGTGAAATCATACCCTCGGCTCATAAGGCTACAACTATGCCTGGTGACCCGAGTTTGAGCTCCAGGGAAGAAAGGGAGGGTAAGAGTCAGACGGACCCAAGGGCGCCCTTCTTGTAAACCTCAAACCAGTCCCAACCTTCAGCAAACTTCACCCTGGCTGGACCCCAGAGCAGAGACTCAGTTCTAAGATCTCTGAGCTGACACGGTAATGTTCTTCCCACACCTCACTGGTTTCCAACTGAGCGTCAACAACACGTTTCAGAAAGGTGCGGTTGGCCTTGGCCCTAATAACCCAGGGGAGGTTGCCCTCCCGGTTAAGGGTTAGTGGTTTCCGAGGGTTTCCTGGGGGCTTGCCTGAGAAGACTTTTCTGGAAGCATGCCCCCTGGAATTAAAGAGCAGACAGGTAGAGGGTCAGCCCTGGTCTGAAGCAGCCTGCTTTTCTACCATCTTTCCACACCCTGGCCCCTCACTGTGCTGACCTCCTCTGTCAGATTCCCCACCGTCCGGTCTCCCCACTTGGACAGAGCAGGGCTGTTCAGCTTCATCCTTCTCCTCTGTCCTGTCCGCTTT
The DNA here is from genome assembly GCA_028534135.1 of Potos flavus. Classification (NCBI taxonomy): domain Eukaryota; kingdom Metazoa; phylum Chordata; class Mammalia; order Carnivora; family Procyonidae; genus Potos; species Potos flavus. The sequence continues at coordinate 2,811,620 of CM052896.1, read as the reverse complement.
TGTGTCTCCTCGGACGCCGGCAGGACGTTTCCCTGAGCCCCCCCCCTTCCCCTGCCGCCTGGACGGTCCCCTCTGTCTTGGGCTCCAAGTGGCGGTGGGCTACCTGGATGCTCCGTGGATTGGCTCTCTCTTCCTTACGTCTGACCCCCATCGCTCGATGTCAGACCGTCCTTCAGGAAGAGGACAGAGAAGCCAGGGATCTTCCTCAGACACGCCTTGTTTCCGTGTAGAAAGAACATTTTCTTCTGACTTTGCCTACGAGTCACTCTTCCGGCCCTGAATGAGAATCGAGTGACCGATACAGTTTTAGTCTGTGCCCTCCTGGGAGAGAGGACGAGTCTACCCACAACAGACAGATCTCTGGCACTGAGGTATTCGGCTCCTTGCTGAGAACAGGAGGTCCTGTCTGCGCTCCCTTTACCTGTGGACCTCTCCTATCTCCCAGGTCCCCTCAGGAGTAAAAATCCTTTGAACCAGCTTTCTGGGAGATGAGCGCGGGGAAGCTGTTGTTTGTAACTTCAGACAGCCCTGGTTTCTTAACTCCAACATCTGTCACGTTGGCTGGCCCCAGACCAAAGCATGGTTTATCTTTATTGCTTTCCCACCATTTTTCTTAGGAACCCCAGATCCTACAAAATTCTCACGGACTCCCTGAACCCATCATCTTATGTCAAAACTTCACCCCCTTCCTCTGAGCCCATTAGAGTTCTGCATTATCCTGGGCCAGGAGAACAGAACTAAATGTTCGGTTTTTAGCTGATCAATGCACAGAGAGGGCTGTCCAATAAAGAGGAGTGTATAGGGAAGTTTGATTTGTTAATCAAGTAGAAGTCGAAGTCGGGGTACACTGAGGACAGTTCACATAGATGCTGCAATAATTGTTCTAATGATAACTTCATGTATCTATTATGAACTTTTAATAATAATTTCTTTTTTAAATCCTGGCCTATTGTTCTTAGATATATGTCCTCTTTTCTCTCTTTTACAAATGGTGGACCTCACATGATCCCCCCAAAATTTGTTCCAGATCTAAATGTGAAAGACTCCCTCCAAAAAAAACTTACAGCAAAAAACACAGGAGAACATACTGGAACAGACAGAAATGTCACAAAAAGGAAATAAAGAGCAATTCACTCATCAAAGAAAAATGAGTAAGTTGGCTTATAGTAAAATTAAGAACCCCTGCTTAGCAAAAGATGCCAATAAAGAGAATAAAAAAGGCAAGTCATAAATTAGGAAAATATATCTGCAATATGTGTATCTGACAAAGGACTATCATCCCAAGTGTGTAAATGGATAAGAGAAAGGAAGCTAACTGAACACAAAACGGGCAAGAGATTTGGACAGGCCCTTCATTAAGGAGGTAATGCAAAAGGTCAAAAGCACAAGAAAAGCTTTTGAACATCAGCTTCATGAGGGAAATGTAAACCAAAACCACAATAAGATACCACTACACCAGGACCGCAATGGCAAAAATTAAATGGCTGGTAACAAGTGTTGGCAAGGATGTAGAACAATCAGAATGCTCATACTATCCTGATGGGGATGTAAATCGATGCAATGATTCTGGAAAACTTTTTGACATTATTTCCCAAAGATGAACACACACCTATAATCTATGACCTAGAGATTTGACTCCTAGGGATAATTTCAAAAGAAATATGTACACATGTTCACCAAAAGACATGCCCGGAAATGTTCACAGGAGTACTATTTGTAATAAAAACTAGAGGCTAGTGTTCATCTTCAGTAGAACAGAAATATAAATTGTGGCATACTCACGCAATGAAAATCTACAGAAAAGGAACTGCTACATGTAACAGAATAGATAAATCTCACAAACTTACTATTGAATAGAAAGAGCCAGACCCCAAGGAATATGTGATGTATGATCCTGCATATGTAAAGATCAGAACCAAGAAATTAATCTTTGGTGTGAGAAGCCAAACAACGGAAATGGCATGAGTTGGCTTCTGGTGTTGTTGATGTTCTGTTTCTAGATCTGGGTGTTACTAAAGGGGTGTAGAACCCATTTTGAAAATTCACTGAACTATACATTTAGGATGTGTGCAGGTTTCAGTGAACACTAGACTCCATTAGAGTTTTCCAAAAAATGTTGGAGATCTGTTCTCCAAATGCTTGCATTTCTTCAAGGTGGTTTAGTCAAGAAGTTTTCCTTAGGCTCTTCCTGTTTTTCACTGTCATTTTCCTTAGATTAGCTTCTGTTTGCCTGAGTATTGGTGATGATGTTTTGCACACAAGAAATGGTTGTGTTTTATTTCCCTCTTACTTAGTATTCCCTTGTAGCCTTCTCTCTCCAAAATAGGGGGCTTACCTTCCCAGAGCAGGAAAGGGTGAATGTTGGGCCTCTTTATCAGGTGAATGGTTTCAAATCAGGGTAGCTAGGGAGAAGATGCGGTGTTCACTCCTGAGCTTCCTTTAGCCCCCAGGAATGCAGGCTTGAGAGCCAGCAGCCCCGCCATGGATCTAAAGGGATGAGGGTAAGGTGACCCCACTGTCAAGGGCCAGATGGGCAATGTGGTAGTGATTCAGTGGAGCCCATAGGTCGGTGAAAGCCAAGGTGAGGTAGGGCCAGCTGGAGAGCAACCCTCAAGCTCCAACCAAGAGAAATAAGACCGGACTGTGGGTGACAGCAACCACAGGGGTCATCTGTGGACACCAGAAGCCAGGGCCCAGGCCAGTTACACTTCCGTGGTCACCAGCCCACATAGGCCCAAGGGCCAGCATAAGGCGGCAATATCTTGAGGTCCTACGGGACCCCTTCCCAGAACCCAAATGCTACCAGACATAAGCTGGAGAGGTGGGTGGGTGATGGACTAGAGTCATTTTGGCTCCAAAGCAGCCTGACTTAGAGGGATTGGTCACAATCCTGGCTTGGACTAATTGTACTGGAATAGACTAGAATACATTTGTTTCCTTGTCATTTGATCAGTGGGACCCGGAAAGACCAGATCACTTAAAAATAAATAAAGGAGCTATGTTTCTGCAGCACCTCTGACCCTAGTGTGACTAGATTTGCAGCTCTCTTCTCCTCTTTTGTTCATTTTTCTTTGACTTTTTCCAACTCGTAAACTTTCAGCTGCTGAAAATAGTTCGTTTTAGGAATTTTTCTAGGTATTTGAATAGAATTTGAAAAGAAATCTCCTGGCACTGCAACTCCCCGCCATCATCCCTTTATTCATGAGTAAAACAATTTAATTGTTTCTCTTACTTTGTCAATTTATTCATCGTCTGACCATCTATCTAACCCCCTAACAATAAGCAAGTGCCAGGTTTTGATCTAGAATATGAACGGCAGTCTTGGGGTGGCTCAGTCGGTTCAGTGTCCAACTCTTGGTTTCAGCTCTGGTCATGATCTCAAGGTTCAAAGCTCAGCGCGGAGTCTGCTTAAGACTCTTTCTCCCTCTGCCGTTCTCCCCCAAAATAAATAAATGAATCTTAGAAGATGAACGACAGTCCTTGCCATCAAATTTCAAATAGAGAAGGTATGTGGACAACCAAAGTGTCCCACAGTCCCTGTCCCACCCATCCCCGTGGGCATTTTCATTGTCAGTCAGTCATTAATCAAAGCGCTGGGTTTCTGATTCGTACGACACGAGGACAGTAGTCTTGGAGAGCTTCCTTGCTTTGGAGTATCTGCTGCCCCAGACCTGGAATCAGCCTTTTCTCTAAGGAACCTCTGTTCCCTTTAGTGAGAAATATATTTAGAAACCAGAATCTGGCCTCTAAGGAAGCTCACTTATTCTGGGTTGGTTACTATTTCTAGTTCTCTTCAGTGGACAGAGATGAGAGAAAGAAACTCAGGAGAAGAGCAGATTTTGGAAGGTAAAGGAAAAACTAATTTTTCTCAGTGATTTTCCTGTTATCGATCATTTAGATTGTATTTTTATTATAATAAGAAATACAGCTAAGTGCCTTTATTTGTAGCTTTTTTTTCCTTTTGAATTCATTTGCTCAGGATAATTTCCTTTTGTAGCTTTATTAGGACAGAGGGCAAGAACACTCAGGTGTCTTCTTAATTATTTCCTAAGAGACTATATACAGGACCTGCTACATAATTTGTGGCCCCCTAAAAAATGAAAATGCAGGCCCTGGTCCAAAAAGCAGTAAATAAGTACCACTAAGTACTTAAATTGAAAACTTTTTTATTTTTTCCACTGCCTCTCCCTCTTATCCCCTCTCCATTTGTCCTGGTGTTTTCTATTTGCTATTTAATTTAATGTGCCCATCCCTAGGCACAGGGAGACTGGAAGGCTGAGTACCTTCCTCACAGGCGCCCCAGGGGCTGTCCTCCAGCAGCACGTAAGGACCATACCAGCTGCCAGCGTCCTCCCTCTAGCCAGCCACCTGAGTGATGTAAGGGATGTTCCCCTCCCATAGACCTGCTGCCCCAAGCCATTGGGATGGGCACCCAAGGGCACTGCAACCTTCGTGCCAGGCCTTGGAAGGTACTAGTTCTGGGGATGGGTGAGGGATTTTCCCTGTGAATTGTCTGCTGAATGCGCCACAGCATTTCCACTCCTGGGTGAGGTCAGGTGCGGCCAGGCCTTCCCTGGAATCAGCGCGGGGCGTATGTGCCGAACTCAGGTCCTTCCCATTCGAAGCCAAGGCCCCCACCATGGATGAGGGTGACAGTGGTTGCTGGGCAAGAAGCAGGGAGGGGAGGCCAGGTAAGGCCTAGGGCACCAGGGGGAGGAGCAGATGACTTGAGTTGGTCCCTGGGAAGCAGGGAGGCAGCAGGAGGAGGGAATAGTGCATGAGCCAAGGTTCCAAGCCTTGGTGCATGCCCCATCGTCCCATCGGACTTTACCTATAAAACATAAATTCAAAGATAAAATTGCTTAGGAATTTAAAGATGGGGACTGCAGCGCATAAAACCCCAAATTTAGGGCTCTCCAAGCATAGGGTCCTGCGGGACTGCACTGGTCCTATGCCCAAGAAGTTGCCCCTTCCTATACGGTATTCAGCAGCAGGTTTTAAAATATGATCGGGGTCCCTGGGGTTCTTGGGGTTCCAGGGGTCCTGTGAGGTCAAAACTACTTTCACAGTAACACAAAGACATAATCTACCTTCTTCACACTCATTGTCTCAGGAGCACAGGCTGGTATATTTTAACAGGTTGAAAGCAGAAGAGAGAATTCCACTGTCTTCTATTAAGCCAGGCATTCAAGAGGTTTTTAAAAATGTAAAGCAATACCACTCTTTTCCCTAATCTCTGTTATGGAAAATATAGTTATTTCCCATAAAAGCATCTTGCTCTTATTTTGGAATTTTACATATTTATTCTTCTATGTATTCATTTTTGTTCTTATTTTAAAACAAATGCCTAAAGATAGCTTAAATTTCCCAGCTTTGATTCCTGACACAACAAATATTGATAGATATTAACCCATGTAAACAAAAGCTCGTGCATATCCTCAATGCTTTCTTAAGTGAATACATTTTAAAAATTAAGGTTAAATTCATAGGACACAAAATTAACCATTTTAAAGTGCACAGTTTGGCGGTGTTTAGCATAATCGCTCTGTTGGGCGACCATCCTCTCTTTTTAGTTTTGACATTTCATCCCCCCAGAGGGAAACCCCATGTGCATTAAGCAGTCACTCCCCATTCCTCCTCCCCTGAGCCCCTAGTAACTGATGGATCCTCAGCGTTCTGTCTCTGTGGGTCTGCCTGTTTGGTATGTTTCATAGCGAGGAAATCACCTACTCTGTGACTCTTCTTTCACTTAGCACAGTGGTGTTTTGTTTTGTTTTGTTTTGTTTAGCACAATGTTTCTGAGGTTCATCCACATGGTAGTATGTATCAGTACTTCACTCCTTCTTATATCCCTTTGTACAATCGATACGCCCCATTTTCTTCATCCATTTATCAACGGATGGACATTGGGGTTGCTTCCACCCTTTAGCTACTAGAAACAGTGATGCTGTGAACATTTATGTGCATGTATTTGCAGGGACATGTGTTTTGAATTCTTTGGAGGATGATACCTAGGAGGATTGTTGGATCATATGATAATTCTACATTTAATTTTTTTCTTTGTTTAGAGAGAGACAGAGAGTGAGTATGCACACGAGCAGAGAGGGGCAGAGGGAGAGAGAGAGGCTCTTAAGTCGGTTCATGCCTGTGGCAGAGCTCAACATGGGGCTCCATCTCAGGACCCTGGGATCTTGACCTGAGCCCAAACCAAGAGTTGGTTGCTTAACTGATTCAGCCACCCAGCCGCCCCTCTACATTTCATTTTTTGGGGAAGTGACAAACTATTTTCCAGAGCAGCTGCATTGCCTTATATTCCCACCAGCAATGTAAGATGGTTCCAATTTCTCCACGTCCTCTACATTTGTTGCTTCCCATTTTTTTGATCGCAGTCATCCTAGTGGGTGTCAAGTGGCATCTTATTTGTGGTTTTGATTTGCATATCCCTAATGATTAGTGATGAGCATCTTTTCATGTGCTTACTGGCCATTTGTATGTCTATTCAAATCCTCTGCTCTTTTTCAAATTGGGTTATCTTTTTGTTATAGAGTTCTAAGGGTTTTCTATATTCCAGATACCAGACCTTTATCAGATATGATTTACAAATATTTTTTGCAATTTTGTAGGTTGTCATCTCACTTTCTTGGTAGTGTCTTTTGACGCAAAAAGTTTTGATTTTGACTAAGTCTATTGGTTTGGTTTCTTTTGTCACCTGTGGTTTTGGTGTCATTTCTAAGAATATCTCACCGAACGCAAACTCATGAAGATTCACCCTTGTGTTTTCTTGAGAGTGCTTAGTTTTAGCTCTCGCCTTAAGGTCTGTGATCCAGTTTGAATTACTTTTTGTATTTTGTGTGCAGTGGAGGTCTAACTCTATTCTTTTGCATGTGGATATCCAGTTGTCCGAGCACCATTTGTTAAAGAAACTTCTTTTCTCCATTGAATGGTCTTGGCACTTTTGTTAAAAATCAATTGACTGGAGATTTTTAGACTTATTTTTGGACTCTCAATACTATTCCGATGATCTACATATCTGTTCTTATTCCAGTACCAAACTGGCTTGATTCTTTTTTTTTTTTTTTTTTTAAGATTTTATTTATTTGGGAAAGAGAAAGAGAGCAAGCACAAGCAGAGGGGAGGGGGTAGGGACAAAAGGAAAGGGAGAAGCAGACTCCCCACTGAGCAGAGAGCTCAGTGATGCGGGACTCTATCCCAGGACCCTGGGATCATGACCTGAGCCCAAGGCAGATGCCTAACCAACTGAGTCACCCAGGCGCCCTGTCTTAATTCCTATAGCTTTGAAATTGGGAAATGTGAGTCCTCCAGCTTTGTTTTTCCTTTTCAAGATTATTTTGGCTATTCAGGGCCCCTTGTAATTCCTTATCAATTTTACTATCACCTTGTTGATTTCTGCAAAAAAGAACATTGGGATTTTCATAGAGCTTTTATTGAATCTGTAGATTATAATGGGCAGTATTGCCATCTTTTTATTTAAGGTGTTTTTTTTTTTTTATTTATTTGAGAGAGAGCAAGAGTGAGAGAGAGAGAGAATGAGCAAGCACAAAGGGGGGGAAGGACAGACGGAGAGAGAGAAGCAGACTCCCTGCCAAGCAGGGAGCCTGATGCAGGACTTGATCCCAGGACCCTGGGATCATGACCTGAGTCAAGGGCAGACACTTAACCAACTGAGCCACCCAGGCATCCCCAGTATTGCCATCTTAACAGTATTAAGTCTTGTAATCCATAAACCCAGAATGTCTTTTCCATGTATTTAGATCTTTATTTTCTTTCAGCAATGTTTTGTGGTGTTCAGTGCACAAGTCTTAACACCAACTTGGCTGAATTGATTCCTGAGTATTTTAGTCTTTCTGATGCTATTATAACTGGAATTAGTTTTCAAAAAAATTTTATTTTCAGATTGTTCATTGCTAGTATATAGAAATACAACTGATTTCTGTGTGTCAATCTTATATATGATGATTTTGCTGAATCCATTAATTAGCTCTAATAGGTTTTTTGTGGGTGTCTTCTTTGGGATATTCTATACATGATGCTGGTAATCAAGATAATTTTACTGGGGCGCCTGGGTGGGGCAGTCAGTTAAGCATCTGACTCTTGGTTTCCACTCAGGTCGTAATCTCAGGGTCGTGAGATCCAGCCCTGCATCGGGCTCCGTGCTCATCATGGAGTCTGCTTGAGATTCTCTCTTCCTCTCCCTCTGCACACCCCTCCCCCACTTGCACATACTCCCTGTCTCTCTCCAAAATAAATAAATAGATCTTTTGGGGCGCCTGGGTGGCTAAGTCGGTTAAGCCTCTGCCTTCAGCTCAGGTCATGATTCCAGGGTCCTGGGATCGAGTCCCGCATCGGGCTCCGTGCTTGTCGGGAGGTCTGCTTCTCCCTCTCCCTCTGCCTGCTGCTCTGCCTACTTGTGCTCACCATCTTTCTGTCAAATAAGTAAATACAATCTTAAAAAAAAAAATAAACAGATCTTTTAAAAATAATTTTACTTCCTCCTTTCCTTTTATTCCTTCCCCCCGCCCCCCTTCCTCCTTTCTAATTTGGACGCCTTTATTTCTTTTCCTGCAGAATTGCTCTGCCTGGGACCTCCTGTACAGTGTTGCTGACTAGCAGTGCTGAAAGTAGGCACCCTTGTCTTGCTCCTGATCTTAGGCGTAAAGGTTTTAGTCTTTTATTGTTGAGTATATTAGCTTTGGGTTTGTTGAGTGTTTGTACCATGAAAGGCTTGCTAATCTTTAAGAATGTAAAGGGCTCCTGCTGGTATAGAGTATTAGTTACGAACAAGGGCTTTGAAATCCAGCTGCCTGGTTTCAATGGCCGCTGGGTCACTTCCTCGCTTCAGGACCTTGGACAATTTGCTGAACTCTTGTTTGTTTATTTGGAAGTTTCCTTATTTGGAAAATCGAGATGACAATAGGGACATAATCTACTTCGGAGAGTTAAGTGAAGGTTGGATGAAGACACGTCAGAACACGTCTGACGTGGAGTAAATGCTCAGGAAACATTAGCAATTACTCAAAGAGCTGAACCAATTTAAATGTTCCCTGGTACTTTCTGTAGTCCTCTTTTCCTAAAGGCAACCCCACATAGATTTGATCATTTGACTCTGCTTTTGATTATTTAATAGACAGTGCCTCATTTTTCAAATGACATTTACATTCCTGTAATTACCGTGGAACGTGAAACCGTTTTTAAATTTTTGCCACCGTCGCGGCTTTTTTCCTAACTGTGCAGTTGTACTCTCTTTATCAGCTGTCTCACATACTACTCTGATGCAATCAAGAATAAGATAAATAACCAAAATGAGTCCAGTGTATACCCCCATTATCAAAGCTGTTGTCATGTTCATAAAAATAGTACTAGGGCCCCGAGGACATTCAGGAGCCGGAATGATCTGCCCTACATGTTCTGAGCCTTTGAAAGAAGCCACGGAGACTGAGTGGTTGCTGAGACTGCTGCAGGGAACTAAATACGACCTTCCACGAAAAAGCATGTCATGGCCAGAAATGCAGTGCAGAAGAGCAGGCTGGGTTTCAGAATCCACCTCCCTACGACATGCCACTCTCCGGTTACAGAAAAGTAAATATAGACCAGCCTGATTATGTGAACACATTTCATTTAACTTTGCCCATCTCTACTCATTTCCCAGCAACAGACACGAGATTAACCCAGTTCTAAGTAGGTCTGCTTCTTACTTCCCCATCCACCTCTGAAAGGAACCTTCTTTATGAGGCTGATTTATCTGCTTTGCTCTGAGGTCATTCCCTCCCTATCTTGCTGTACTATCTCCTTTCTGGAGACTTCAACTCTCCCTCCCTGCTGGCACCTTTTCCTGGTACCCACAAATATCTACGTATGTCCCCTAACAGAAAAGGTGTCCTCAACCCTATGTCAGCCTCGCAGCGGCCCCCTTCCTTCTCCCTTCCCATCACAGAATCTTCGCTGCACGTCTTTACCTCTTGCCATTCCCCAAGCCACCAGTGGTCGGGCTTTGGCCAGCATGCCACTGAGCACCTCAAGGCCGTGGACTGGGCATCTTCTAACTGCCAAATCCAGTGAGACTTTCCCACCATTTCATTTGACCTCGCTGCGTATGACATGGGGCCCGCCCCTCTACCTGGGTTTTAAGCTGCAGTTTTGTGATTTTTTTTTCATACCTCTCTAACCTTTCCTTTTCAGTTCCTTGCATGATGAGCTCCTCGTCCGTCCCCAGCCATAAGCACTGGTACTACTCAGGGCTCCATACTGAGCTCCCTTCTGTTTTTCTCCTCCTCCAAACTTGCTCTCCGCACAACCTCACCTGTTCCTATGATTTCGGCCAATGCGGGCGATTCCTCATCCTTCTTCTTAGCATAACCGTTGCTTGGGATACCTGAATGTCCACTAGAAATGCGCCTACTGGAGTCCTACAAGCACAACAGACCGAGCCAATGACATCTCCTTCCCTGGAACCTCTTTTAACACCTTCTAAAGTAAATTGCTGCTGCCTGGTTTAAAAAAAAAAAAAAATCCAGCTGAAATCCTGGTAAGCAAGCGAAAAGAACGTCTGGCTGTTTGACTTCAGCCTGTGGCCTCGACAGGGCAGTCGATGTCTGAATGCAACAGAATCGTGTTCTGTATGTGGTCAAACTGTGTTCGGGGCTGAGGGAAGCCATGGGCTCACACCCCTGTCCCGGGGTCAGCGGGGTGCTCAGGCTGCAAGGCCCCGAGCCCTGCTGCCTGTCCCGGCCCGCTCACTGCTAGCGAGGGGAGCGTGGGCGAGGTTTTCACCTTGCTAAGCAGCCACTTTTTCATCTCTCGAACGAGGATAACAACATTGCGGTTCACCTACCTGAGATAACAGAGAAAGTCAGGATTCTTCCATCAGAGTCGCAAGAAATCAGAGATCTTGTCCAGTAATGGCCTTTTCTAGTAATTCCAAAGATCCGGGAGACTTTGAGACTGGAGGCACGAAGAAGTCTGGGCCGCCCAGCGTAGCTCCAGATCCTTCCTCAACACGCACAGGTGCACCCTGGTCCAGAGCGAACGTGAGCGCTCGTGAGAGCTGCACGCGGGGCGCTGCGCACACAGAGGGGGCAGGAAACAGCTTCGTTTTATTGTCCAGTAATGGCCCAGCTGATGCTCGTGTTTTCCCGTAGGCTAGGCCCTGACAAGTCATTCCCTTCCCGGCATGTTTTCCATAAGGAGCGTAAATAGACCGGCTGTATCCTGGCAAGTGCCTTGTATAGATAAGGCCTTTTTGTTTTCCTTCCCATGGAAACACTATCAGGAGGTGTTCAGGAGGAAGCTGACTTGGGTCATTTCTTTTTGTCTTTTCGTCCCCCGCTCTGCCTGCGTCTTAAAGGCAGGAAATATGACTTAAGACCACTACCTACCTCTTATTTTGTCTTTCTAGTCTGTAAGACCCGATTTTATTTGGGCAGCAACACCTACGAGGAAGGGACCAGGCCTCCGAGAAAAACGGTGATTGGTTGAAGTCTCGCCATTCCCCTGTTAGTGCTTGGTTCGGTGAAATGAGCACACAAGCAGCTTGGCCAGTGGGATGGAAGAAGTCCGGGAGCAGGCTCTTGGGAAGCATTTTGCAGTCCACTCAAAAATAAAAGCCAAGAAGGGCGCCTGGCTGGCTCAGTCGGTGGAGCCTGGGACTCTTGATTTCGAGGTTGTGAGTTCGAGCCCCAGGTTGGGTGTAGAGATGACTTAAAAATAAAAACATAAATCTAGGGGCGCCTGGGTGGCTCAATCGGTTAGGTGTCTGACTTCAGCTCAGGTCATGATCTCAGGGTCCTGGGATGAGTCCCACGTCAGGGATCCATGCTCAGCAGGGAGTCTGCTTCTCCCTCTGCCCCTGCCCCCCACTCACGCTTGCGCTCTCTCTCCCATAAATAAATAAATAAATAAAATCTTTTTAAAAAATAAATAAAAATAAAATAAATAAATCTAAAAACATAAAAAAATAAAAGCCAAGAGAGGAAAGAGCTGTGTGTTGACCAGTTTAAGGGGGAAAAAAACCACCGTGCTGAGGATGGGAATTAGGCAAAACGCGGCTGGGTCCTTAGCGACATCCTTGAGCTGCTGCAGCTAACGGGGAAGCTTCTTTCTCCAGGATTCTTGTCATGTCAGATTTTCAAATGTCTTCATGGCTTAAGCCCAGTGCGAGTTATATTGTTACTTGCAACTCGAAGAGCTCCTAATAGCACAGCAAGGTGTCCCAGTTCTTTCTTTCCTAGTTTCTAAAACTTGATTTTACTTGAGCAGCAACAAGCACCAGGGAGGAGGACCGTCTTGGAGCCTTAGAGAACCCCAACAGGTTTCACTACATCTTAGCCTCCTAGTTCCCTGTCCCCTTCCTTCTCCCCAGCCAGCTGCCATTCCTAAATTCTCCTCTGGTCCCTGCCCCTCACATCCAAGTAGCCATAAGCTCTGAATTTGAGTCCTAATTAGCTTCTCCTTTCTACCGTCACCCTATCTGTCCTGATTCCAGACCCCTTGGTTTTTTGGCTTCCATTACTACTCCTCTCCTCCCTTTGCCCCCCATTTCAGCCCCTCACCTCGATCTCTGCACACGTCTCAGAGTAGGCTTCTAACATAGCCAAACAGAATGTATCCCCCTCCAGCTTAAAATCGTCACTAGCTTCCCCACCCAGGGTGGGCAGGGTCAGGGGGGTCAGGGGGGGAGGTTGTTTGCTCAGGCATTCCTCTTCTTGCCAGCGCTTGGAGCGGTTGTGAAATGTAGAGTCTGTGTAGTCCTTACATCATTCCTTCCTCCTTCTCCTTTCTCCTGCCCACCTTTAGGCCAGTTTCTTCCATGCTGGACGTCAAGCAGGTGGTGAACCAATGAGCGAGCCATGAACGTGACCGTTAGGTCAGTTTTACCACAAACAGAATTCTTACGGCGTATTCATTATTCAAGACCCCACAGTTTGAGTTTATGTAAAGTGACAAAAGTCATCAGCCCTGCAGCATGTTCACGAATGAACTGGTCCAGTGTGAAACTGGTCCCCACTGGATTGGCCTCAAAGTCCATCCCTGTCCATTGAGAGAATGGCTTTTTTCCCCCAGCAGTCAGCCCGCGTCTCCTGGATTGTTGGGTTGCGGAATTTCACCACGTTGATGAAAGCGATGCTGGAGAAGGGCTTACTCACAAAAGAGAATTTGATCATAAAACCAATTAATAAACGAAGAACAAAGTGGCAAAGATGAAGACGTGATGGGTGCCTCGAAGATGGTGATCCAAACATCAAAGGGTTAAGAGCTGCCTTTGGAAAACTGAGTAATCTCTTGAACACTTACGCAAAGATGCCTGTCTTTGATCAAAACTGTCTTGCTGCAAAAATCAACAATGAAATGAATGTTGTGTCTTATGCTGTCATAGCCATTCTATTTACTGAATTATTTTTATCAAAGTTATATGTGTATTGAATGAAAGTAGATGTACAAGCCTTGATATGAAGGCGGGAGTCCCTCACCCGACTTTCCCACCCTTGATTTCTGCCTCCAGGGGAAACATCCCCCCAATGCTTGCTCTTGCTCGCATATTTCCAAGTAACACGTTGATGCTGCTATGTCGTGATTTTTTTCAGGTTTCAGCGTTATTTATTGACTTTCTACTACGGTGAAATGAGACGGTGTGCTTAGTTTCGACTTCCTCTCACTACTTCAGCCTCAAACTCTGTTGTTTCTCCCCTCTAAGTACCTTCACACAAAACACTCGGTCACCTAACAATTCCAACATTTTCTAGAGACGGCTTTCCTGGAGTTGCCTTCCTCCTGCCCTAAGCGGGCTGCTTGTGCTCCAGGCTATGCGGCTGCTACCCCTCATCCCAGGGACCCGTTGGCCCCACTCATGGGCTGGAGCTTCTGTTTCTGAATCCCACGTCCTCCTCTGTGTCGGACATTTCCCTCTAGGAGTGGGACACATCCTCCAGTAGCTTTCTGAGAAAAAGCTCAAGGGAGGTTGATTTTTTGAGAACTTACATTTCTGAAAATGCCCTTTTTAGGGCGCACCTGTTATCCGAGAGTTTAATTTTTTCAAGTTTTCTTTCAAGTTAAATTTCTGAGCTATCCGGACCAAATCGTCCGCAAACCCTCCCATTAAAAGACACCTGAAAATACTCACGCATAATTCGTATAACAGAATCACTTAAGCACATGGCGAGACCTGCACAAACATAAGGGAAACCCCCAGAGGCGAAGAGGAAACCAGACTTGGAGAGGCGGGCACAGGAGAAAACCAAGGGGCCTGGGGGAGTGGCAGAGGGAGAGAGGGGAGCAGACTCTCCGCTGAGCAGGGAGCGTGATGTGGGATTCAGTCTCAGGACCCTGAGATCATGACCTGAGCCAAAGGCAGACACTCAACGGAGGGAGCCCCCCAGGCGCCCCAGGGTCAGTTTTTCTATTGGTTTAACTTGACCCTCCTCTTCCATGCTATGGATTTTCCTAATATATTTAGCAACCTTGTTTTCTGTTTGTAGACATGACTGAAGGGCTATGCGAATTAGTCTGGGTAGCTTTCGTGAGGGCCTTTGCAGATTTGTCGGCCCCCGTCCGGCCTCTCCCTGGGCTGACGGAGCCGTCTGAGGGTTCTATGCCTGTGGAGTTGCAGAATATAGAAACTTTTTCGGGTACGAGAACAAGAGGCAAGAAGTCAGTCAAGACAGAGACTCCCACAGTTTCCCGCGGGTTCTGCTTCATTCCCGGGCCCTACAGCCTGCCTCTCAGACCTTCTCGAGGCAGACTGCCCACCGTCTCCAGAGAGCAGGCTTCCTGATTAATGCCGTGTGCGAATGTCCCTGCTTTCAGCTCCCACATGTTCCTGCCTGGAGACGGAGAAGGACCCACTGACTGAGCGGTCCCGGTGCTGCCCCTCCCGGAGCGCTGTTCAGACCCTCCTCCACTTCGCGTCTATTTACTCTGAACTTGGACCTGCTCCTTGTCTCCCTTGGGAGGCGTTTTGGTGTGTGAGGCTTATGTTTCCTCTGTTCTTCCTCCAGCCCTGCTTCTGTTTTTAGTTGTCCGCTGCTGCATGACAAAGCACCCCAAACTTCAGTGCTTAAAACACCAAAAATGTGCTACTTTTTTATGATTCTGTGGGTTGACCACGCAGTTGTTTTGCTTCCTGCGGGGTTGATGTAGGGAGGATAAGGACGTCCGGACCAACCTTCTTCCGTGCGGGTGCTGGCTGCTGGCTGCTGGCTGGGGTCTCAGCTCAGGCTGTCAGCCAGGCCCCTTGGTTTTTCCTGTGCCCGCCTCTCCACGTGGCTGCCTGGGTCTCCTCACTGCATGGGGGCTGGGTCCCAAGACAGTATCCCCAGAGGACACGCTCTAACGTGTAAGCCCTTACCAACGTCTGTTTCAATTATGCTAAGGTCCCATTGGCCGAAGCAAGCCAGTCACACGCCAAGTCCAGAGTCCAGGCAGTAGGGATCTACCACAAGGCATGAACGGTGGCAAGTGTGGCTCATGGTGCCACCGAAGCAAAAGCCGCCACGATCTTCTAGGTATCTTTCAAATTTCTGGTAGACCAGGAGTACCCTTTCCTGTTTCAAGCACTGGATTATTTCTTCTTTCTTAAAAAACTGTAGTTAGGGGCACCTGAGTGGCACAGTCGGTTAAGCATCCAACTCTTGGTTTCAGCTGGGGTCCTGATGTCAGGGTGGTGAGACGGAGCCCTGCATCAGGCTCTGCCTGGGATTCCCTCTCCCTCTGCCCCTCCCCACCACGTGCATGTGTGTGTGTGCTCTCTCTCGCTCTCAAATATATATATATACTCATATATATATATATATATATATATATTTTTTTTTAAAGATTTTATTTATTTGAAAGAGAGAGAGAGAGAATGAGTGGCGGGGGGAGGGGCCAAAGGAGAGGGAGAAGCAGGCTCCCCACTGATCAGGGAGCCTGACCCAGGGGTGACCTAAGCTGAAGGCAGATGCCATTCAAGCGCCCCCTCCAAATATCTATCTATCTATCTATCTATCTATACACACACATTCATTGGCCAGTTAATCATGCTAATTATTCTATGTTACCTATTACGTCACCTCTTGAATCAGAGGTCCGCAAGGCAGGGGAGGGGTAGAGTAGGGGAGGTGACTGTCAAGGAAGCCCCCTACTCCTCTCCAATCACTTCTGCCCAACCCCAAGCCTGGCCTCGGAGGTCTTCCTGTTACCCCCCAGCCGCAGTCTGAACACGGCAGCAGCCCTGCGTTTGGAATTAGTCCTCGTCCAAGCGCTCGGCCCTTTGACACAAGAATGTCAAGTTGCCCTCCGTCTGCCTGTCAAACCGTAACATTCTGTCCTTAGTTAACAACGTAGACTCTTTCTTCCTTCTTGCCAGCCCCTATAATTTCAAACTCCCTATGACCTTGTTCGACGGAAACCTTATTCTGTGAAATGGGAATTCCTCCAGCACGGCCTGAAGGATATTGCTGGATACCCTCTGATCCCAGCTGGCGATGGCTTCAGGTTGGCAGGGGAGAAGAGCCCTGCTGGAGTGTTGAGAAGGTCTGTGAGGTGATGCTCTGTCCCCAGGGGAGAGAGCTCTGCCCCCAAATAGAAAATGCATCACGGCCCCACGCCAAACCTTCAGAGACTTGCTTATCTGGCTGAAATTCTTTTGGCTCCTCGGGTGGGTCTTGGCGCCACGCCGATCGCCTGCACAGAGGCTGTACCAAGAGACAACTGTTCGGAATTGATTCTATATTTATTGTAGGAATGTTGCTAAGGACATACTGTATGACACAGTGTTCCCTGTAAGAGGAACCATGGAATAGTTCTTCTGAACAACTGATCTGTTTTTATCCTATGGATTCTGTGAATGTTATTATGTTTCCTTCCTTGCTTTGGTTGCTAGGAAACCCAGGGCAACGGTCCAGACCTCATCCGGCGACTGCACTAGACCTTTTGACAGACTTTTATATCCTAACTTCATCTCTCCTTTCATTTTAATTTCTTCTCACTTTTCTGCAGACTTCTGTCCTTCCCTCTCCATCTCTTTACCTCCTTTTTTTTTTTAATTTAAACCCCACCTTCCCTCTTTCCTCTCCCCCTTTTTCTCCTCAGTCAACATTTATGGGGCATCTGCTCGATGCCTGGCACTGTATTAGGTGCTGGACAGACAGCAGTCGTCACCCCAAAACGTCCGTGTCACTAACTGCAGCCCTTGTCAGGGCACTCACGGTTACCAAAGAGAAATCTAGTGTTGAGTGTGACGTAGTGTTTAGAGTAACGTGGCGTTTCTCTGGGAGGCCTCATCACTGTCTGGGCCTACTCTGGACAGGATCCTAGTGATCTACCCACTAAGGCACAGCAGCCTTACCCCAGTCACTCTCAGGTTATTTGTCCCGTCTCTATACACCCCACAAATCAATCTGTTTGATTACCCATTGCACATTCATCTAGAGGAGTGTGCAGTCTTTCATAAAAACATGAACGCAACTTTTAAAGGAAGGATTAAAAAGGGTGAAACTGAAGCACGTGCAGAACGAGAGCTCTGGGGCTGGAGGCCAGCAGATCTGTGGGCTGACTTCCACTTTCCTCTTTCAGAAGAGTTATTCTGCGCTACCCCCCGACATTCTTTCTTAGCTCCTAATGACCAAGTTCCCTCATGTTCTGCTTTCACTTCCCCTCTGTGGCAGAAACGGGCACGGTGAGGGCTGCTTCAGTTGAATTCCTGATCTGTCAATTATTTTGAATCAATGTGACAAAAAAACCTGTGTCTTTCTCACCAGAGAACGGTGCGTACCTCCATGGGTCTATTCTTGCTTGCTTGCAGGAAGCTTGGAGTCAAATTTCATAGCTATAATGTTAGTCTTCATGGCTTGCAAAATTGATGCTCCTAAAAAACATACATACACACAAACTCACAACAAAATAAAAAAAACAAACTACTTTGTTGTCTGAATACCTTTTAAGTCATATCCAGCCCCTTATCACGATGGGAATTTAATACTTACTGATCGGCGTGGAATAGAACTCCAGACCTCAGCTTCCCGAGCAAGGAGGCAACTGGCTAAGCCTGTAGCGTGTCCATCCACCATTTGTAAGGCGTCCAACGTGGTGCTCGGTTAGCTGTGGCATCATGGGTCTAGTGACTTAGATTCAGTCACTGGCTATATATTCATGGGTATAGTGACAATTCAGATTCTCCCTCTCTCTTAGGCTTTTGACCTTGGGCAAAAGTCGCCTCTTTGAGCCTCACTTTCTCCATCCATAAAGGGCTCTCTCTATTCTTCAGAGAGCTGCTGTGAAGATTAAAAGAGATAATATTACTGGAAATACCCTTGACCCTTGAACAACACAGGTTTGGACTGCGTGGATCCACTTATACGTGGATTTCTTTTTTGGTAAATACAGTCCAGCTCCATAAATGTATTTTCTCTTCCTTATGATTTTCTTAATGTTTTCTTTTCCCTAGCTTACTTTATCGTAAGAAAACAGTGCAGAATACATATACAAAATATGCATTAATCAACTGTTTATGTTATCAATAAGGCTTCTGGTCAATAGTAGGTTATCAGTATTATGTTTCTGGGGAGTGAAAAGTTATATGCAGATTTTTGACTGGGCAGGTGGGGGGGCCTAACCCCCTGCATCATTCAAGGGTTAACTACACTTTGGAGTCTATACAGTACAGTAGTGTTGTGGAATGAGATTATCTTCACTGGGTTGTGCAGGTTTCTGGGGAGGGTTTCTAACACACAGGCTTCTCAACTACAAGTGTTCTGGCCACTCATATTTACAGCATTAAAAGAAATTGTTCTCAAGAAAATCATAATCTCCAATATATATATCACAGCACCCGAAGTTTTGCTGTGGCCCCTGGGTCTCTTGCAGACTCTGAGGGAACAGCTCCTGGAATTAGGATGTTGAATGTTTCTGCCAGTGCGTTCATATGCCCTTGGGCTGCTCTGCTGGGGGCAGGGCTCACTAACCCCTCTCTGGCGGTGTCTGTCACTATTCTCTTTGTCTCTACCCTCTACCTGGGACAGGTAATTCATCCCCTTGCTATTCAGTCACATCTCCAGGCTCATGACCCCCGAGATCTATATCTATAGTTTGTGCCTCTCTTGGTGCCATAAGCTAGTATCCCTAGTTGCCTATGAGACAGTTCCTTCTGGGAACCCCATGGGCACTGGCAACCCAACATGTCCAAAACCAAACCTGTGCTCAGTCCCCGCCTCCCGACTTTCTCCCCTTACGACCCCTCTCTGGATCCTTCTCATCTACCCATTTTCTTTCTTCGCACAGCTTTGGTTCAGGTCCTCATCGTCTCTCACTGGACGATTGTCCTAGCTTCCTAGTTGGCCTTCCCGCCTCCTGTCTCTCCTCTTTCTAAACCGTGGTCCACACCAGTTGCCAGGCAGGGCTTTGAAGATGGTACTCTCTCCCACTCATAAATCTTATCTGCTCCCTGCACTTGAGGTCTTCCGAGATGGAGTCCCAGGTCACCTGTCCACCTTCACTCCTGCCAGCCCCTTCGTGCGTGACATCCCAGTATTTTCAACCAGAGCAAGTGACTTGAAGTTCACCAAGAGACATGTGCCCACCCATTTCTGCCTTTCACGTGTGCTGTCTCCACTGCCTGGGAAGCCCCACCCACTCCTGCTCTGCTTGGCCAGCTCCTACTTGTTCTGCCGAGTCTGGGCGTAAGCCTCACCTCCTCCCTGAAGCTTTTCTTGACTCCTCCAGACAGAACTGGTGGTTCCTCTAGAAATCTGTACATACGTCTTTTACGCCTTTTATGGTAATTGTTTACATATCCCTTTCTCACACCAGATTGTCGCCTTCTTGGGCAAGATCTGTTTATAATTCATCTTTGTGTGACCGCTTCTTAGAACAATGCTAGAAACATGGTAGACTCTCTGAGGACATTTGAATAAGCTCATAAGTGATTTAATATCATATCTGTTCTTAACAGTAGCTAGCAGAGAGCACAGCGGAAGCCAGGTCAATACAGGAAGGGGAGTAAATCTAGAACCATGAGTTCAGTATAGATGCCACTTGCCATGTGTGGCCACTGAGTGCTTGAAATGTGACTAGTCTGAAACAGACTGTACTGTAAGTGTAAAATACATGAAATTTCAAAGACAGTATAAAAAAGTAAAATATCTCAATACCTTGACATCGATGACTTGTTGAAACAATAATCTTTTGGACATAGGATGTCAATAGACTATATCATGAAAATTAATTTCACCTGTGTCCTTTTACTTTTTTTTTTTTTTTTTTTTACTACGGCTGCTAGAAAATTTAGGATTACAAGGGCACCTGGCTGGCTCGGTCGGTAGAGCGTGTGACTCTTGATCTCGGGGTCTTAAGTTCAAGCCCCACATTGAGTATAGAGTTTACCTAAAAAAAAAAAAAATTAAGATTACACATGTGGCTCACATTATATTCCCAATGGACAATGATGACCTGAGCATTCGTTCACTGAACAAAGATTTCTCGAGCACCTCCTCTGCTAATATAAAGGCTAGGAATAGAACTATAAACAAGATGGGTAAGTTCCTGACCTCGCCGAGCTTACGGCATAATGGAGAGAAAGACACAGAACAGAAAGTGGACACATAAGCAAGTTAATCTTGGAGAGTGTAAGCACTCTGAAGAAAGCAAAGCTTGATGGAGAGGGGGAGGGAGGCCCAGGACGGTGGGCAGGTGAGGTCTTCTAGAGTTGGCGGGATCAGAGCCAGAGAGACGAGGAAACAGGTAGGACATGGGAGACGGTACAGACCCAAACAGACGGTGGGGGCGCAGACTTGAGAAGTATTTGGAAAGGAACACTCGTAGCCCTACGGTAACCGGAGGACCTGGGGATTGGTCAGAACTGAGGTGGATTCCCAGGTGTCTGGCTTGGCCAGTCAGGTGAGGGGCAGTGCCACCAGATGAGAGAAAGCTGATCTCGTGGCTGATGAGGAAGTCCATTTTGGCCACGTTGACTGTGATGAGTCTGTGGGACGCCCATGCGGCAGCGCTGAGAGGAGAGGCCAGCACGACGGACCCTAATTTGGGACCTGTCAGCATAAGCTCGGGCATTAAAACGGAGCGTGGATCAGAAAGGAGACAGGGTGGCAAAAGGAGAGGAGCTTCTGGCTCAGGGAGCGCGTGTCTATACTGGAACATAGTCGTGCATGTGCCTAGGTTGAGGGGAAGGACACAGGGCAGCCAGAGGGGTTCAACGTATGAGAGGGCAAAACTCATGCAGCAGAGTTTGGGTGGTGGAGGGGCTGGGCTGGCCTCAGGGATGGGCCGGGAGGAGGGGGGTGGGGCTCAGAGGGGTATTCGCTGTCTGGAGGAAGAGAGGGAGTTTAAGGAGAGTGACAAAGACTAGGAGTAGTTGTGGAAGAGGGTGACATCCAGGTCAGAGGTAAGGACGTCTCTCGGGAAAACTCTGGCTGTGTCACGATTTGGGCCAAGGTTTTATCATTATGTCCTCAGAGCTAGACCCAAGCCTCCCGGAAGCACCGGGACAGGGGATCAGGAGAGCTGGCTTGGGAAAGTGCAGTGGCCTCAGAGCGGGTAGGTCACAGCCTCTTGTGGCTCATTCTCCTCCTCTCTAAAACACGCCCAATGATGTCGTCAGGTCCGGGGCAGTTGTACCCTTAGTATACAAAGCACAGCTCACCTCTCCGGGTTGCTTGAGCTGCTGACACTCACTGTCCTCCACTTTCCCGGCACAGTAGACCATTCCAGGCTGAGTCCCAGGGGGCTTTCTGGGACCCCTCCCCCAGCATGGTCAAGCAGCCGGGGTGGTACTTGGCACCCGTCTTCTCTATAACCGGTGGGCGTCTGTCTGACCGCGGTCTGAGGGCAGAGCCCTTGCCTTCCAGTCCTCGTTGCCTGCGCAGGACCCCGCGCCTCCTGTCCTGCAGTAACCTGGCCTCCGGGAATGCTACCTGGAATAGAAATGAATGGCGCTCTGGTCTCTAAATCACAGCATTTCTCCCAGGATGAGTTTCAAGCCCCCAAAATGGGAATTGCAGGAGACAGCCGTGTTCCGAGCGGCGCGGGGGGAGCAATTCCTGCACACCAGCTCAATTAATCGAACCCTAGGCTGCCGTGCGTTATCCCCATTTGACACAGAAGGGAAAAGACGCAAGAGTTAAGTAACTTGACCAAGGTCAACCAACAGCCAGCAAGTGAGCAGCCAGGGTTTGACCCGCGTTCTCCGCACCGAGTTGTGCTTGCTGCCTGCTGCTGGCTGCTCCGGGAGAAGATCCAAGGTTTTGGAATCATGCCTCCCTCTCGTCCCCGCCCCCGGCCTAGGGCTCCCCACGTGGATGATCTCGCGGGGCCCTTCCCACTCCGACACCCGTGGGTCTGACTCCACCCCCCACCCCACCCCCGCCGGCCCGCAGCTCGGCCCGGAGCCTCTCCCGGTCGTCGATGATCCGCTCCCGGCCGTGCCCACCCCACGCAAGCCGCCGCCGCCTTCCCGCAGAGCGCGCGCCCCCGGGGACACCTGTCTCGGGCCGCGGGCTGTCGCCGCTCCTCTGCCGGGGCGCGGCCAGGGCGCCCCCCGGGACCGCACCGCGGCGCTGCGCTCCGGGGCGGCTGCGAGCCGGCGCGCCGAGGGGGCGCTGCTGAGGGCGCGGCGCGGCGCGGGACGCCCCGGAGGGCACGGCCGAGGGGCGCGGGCGCTGCCGGAAGCTGGGGCGGGGCGCCGCGCGGGATGCGCTGAAGGGCGAGCGGCGCGGCAGCGGCGATGAGTGCCTCTGCGGCCACCGGGGTCTTCGTGCTGTCCCTCTCGGCCATCCCGGTCACCTATGTCTTCAACCACCTGGCGGCCCAGCACGAGTGAGTGGGCGCGCGCGGCGGGGGGCGGCGCCGGGGGGCGGCCAAGTGGCCTGGGCGCCGCGCGAGCCCCCGGCAACTTTTCCGATGGGGCTCGAGCCGCCAACGGCAGGGCCGGGGCCGGCTGGCCTCCGGGGGCTCCCCGCGTCCGGCCGGGGGAGGGGAGGCGCGCGGGGGGCGCGCGGGCCTGGGGAGGGCGGGGGCAGGGCTCGGGTGGGCGTCCCGGCCATTCGGTGCGGTTCTGGAGCCCAGTGCGGGGCGCGCGCTCCGGGTCGGGCGCCCGCGGTGACCGAGGTCAACGAGGTAATGCCCCTGCCCTTGAGGAGCTCAGGGCCAGGGGTCTGGGGCGCCAGCTCGCCAGCTGCGAGCGTGGCCGTGTTCTCTCGGCTTGTGCCGGGTTCGTTTCGCATTTCACAGGGACGTTTCCATGTATGGACACACACATACTTCTCGTTTCCTATTAATTTTAGAAACTGTTGTGAATGACTAGCAGAAATAGCCCCGGACCGACAGGCAAAGACTTGGGTTCTAGGCGTGCCTTTGGCACGACCCGTGTGACGCGGCCTCAGTTTTCTAGTCTGTGAAATGGCCTATATTTATATTCTATTGTCAGGATCCAGAGGCCGTTTTGTGGAGAGGCGCGGGGTAGGACAGCCCAGGGAAGGGAGGCCGAGCAGTTCAAGGCCAAGGAAATGGGTGGGGCTGACAGAGGCCACAGATGGGTTCGGTTCAAAGCCCCGCCTCAGTCTGGTGTGAGGGATCCCTGGCTAGGCCACCCTGCACCAGGCAGCTGCGGGCCTGCCTGGCCGGTGGGAGAGATGCCAGGCCTCCGTGCCTGCTGGTGTTCCCTGCTGTCCCTGGGGGCGAGGAAGTTAACCGGTTAGGTTTCCCTCAGCAGTTGGTGCTGAGGAAATTGCGTCAGTCTGCCCCCCCAAAACCCCTCCAGACCGTGGAGCTGGGGCTAAGGGTCTGCCTCCAGGGCGGTGACTTCCTTCCCCCCTTCCCTCTCTCTCTGCTGGGGCTACCACTTGCTGACAGCCTTATCCAGACGGCCCCCATCCATCCGGAGTGCTCCCTGGGCACTGGCCATGACTGCCCTTGGTCTGACCCAGTCTCAGGGTACATGTCCTGGGAGCTGCAGCTCTAGGCAGCAGATGTCACATGTCTGTGAATACAGTGCCACAGTGGCATCGTGCACAGTGCAACAAATATTTATTGAGGACATAGTCTGTGCTTGACACTGTTCCAAGTGTTGGGGATATAGCTGTGGACAAGCCAGGAAAGGTTAGGGAAGGGAGTGTCGAAGCAGACATCAAAAAATGGGGTGACATGAGTGACTGGGAAGGTGGCTGGTGGTCAGGGGAGGCTTTTTGGAGGAGGTGACTTGAGGTGCAGGAGGTGGGCACAGGAAGAGGTGGGGACAGAGCCTTCCAGGAAGGGGGAACAGGGAGCAGAGGGAGGAGAGGGGCACAGTGGCTGGGCGCAGGGGTATTTGGGAGGGAGAGCAGGGTGGCCTACGGAAGGTCTGAGTGTCCTGGACACGACTTGGGGATGACTCTGAGATTTTAGGCTCAGCCCCTGGCAGGATGGTGATGACATTTACTGAGCACACACTGAATTATGTATTGCCCTGTACTACTGAGCACATCGCTAAGCCCTGCAGAGTTTTGAATAATTTGTTCCAGTCATTCTTCCCATCCCCCCGCAGGGTAAAATCCCAGTGGCCTCTGGCTCCTCTGTCTTCGTTCTCCACTCCCCCATCCCACCGTCCCCTTCCACACTGCCCTCAGGGCTGGGCTAACATCTGTTTCCTCCCTGCGGTTCCCCACCCCAGGCCCTGCCAGAGCCTCCCCCAGGAGCTTCTCTGCCCTGGCCCTTGCCTCCTTGCCCTGGCTCATGCTCTTCTCTCTGACTGGGAGGCCCTCCTCCCTGACCTGACTGTGGAAGCCATCCCTGACTTGATGGCCTGGGGTACCATGCCACCTCCGCCTTTTCCAGACCCTCCCTCCAAGCACCCGGGATCTCTCCATCCACCTGGCCCCCTGGGATCGCACTTCTCCCACGACAGCTCCCTCGCTGTGGTCAGAACTCACCCTCCCAGGCCGCAGTTCACCGTAGCGTCGTCTGGGCCAGCCCGGGGGCCTTGTGCTTAGTGGGCGTTCAGTTAGGTTTGAATCAGCTGGATTCGTTGAAGCTTCCTTCCCACCAGGCCTTTTACGAAAGCCTGAAAACCAGAAAAAGCAAGGCAGGTTACGGAATCAGGAGAGAGCTGGGATCGCTCAGTCTCATCCTCTCTCTCTCTCTCTCTCTCTCTCTCTCTCACACACACACACACTTTCTCTACTTATGCTCACCCATACATGTCCCCTTCATGGAAAGGCATCAGTAACCCCTCCCCCCTAGTCCAAGACTAGCCACGTTTTCACCCTTGGGTGTGTCTCAGCCCTTACCCCACCCCTGCCCCTAAGTCCCTGCTGGATCCTTCTCTCCCTGTTCTGAGCAGGTTCTGCACTCGAGGGTCACTGGGATACACACAGGATCTGCTGCCTCAGTTTCTCTTCACTCTTTGCTCCTCCGCCAGGTGGCGCGTGTGACAGCAAGGTGAACCAGTTTACACTGCCCTCATACTCCTGAAGAGCGCCACCTGCGTGAGGGTGCCGGCCGTAAGCATAGGTCCTTGTAGGAGCAGGGTTGGGGGCTATTTCCTGACCACCACCTGCCTCAGACTGTGATTAAAATGCTTGTCAGCTTACATAGCACACCTGACCTCTTCCCATTTCATGGGATGCTTCAGGCCAGTATCATGTTCCCAACCCACATCAGCTTCCTCTTCCATCCTCTGCTCCTTTGGCTTATCCCTATAGGAGGAGCCACAGATGTGCACCACTAGAAATTTCCTAGTTCAATGTCTTACCTGGACACTGATGCAGTCATCCCCATTCTTATCATAGAAGTGTGTCATCCATCCATCATCTGTTATCCATCCGTCCCACCATCCATCATTCACGATCCATCATCCATGCACTCATTTGCCATCCACCATCCATCATTCATCCATCCATCCACTATATATACATCCATTCCCACCATCCATTGTACATCCATCATCCATCATCTATCCTTCCACCATCCACCATTCATCATCCATCCATTCATTTGCCATCCGCCATCCATCATCCATCCATTCATCCACCCATTCATCCACCCAACCATCCATCCATGCATCTATTCATTTGCCATCTGCCATCCATCATCCATCCATCCATCCATCTATTCATCCACCACCCATCATCCACTATACACCATCCACCTGTCCATCCATACATCCATCATCTGTCCATTCGTTCATTATCCACCATCCATCCGTCCATCCTTTCTCCTTCCTGGCTTCTTCTCCCCCTCCTTCCCTCCTTCATCCACTCATCAATTCTTATATACCCTAACATAAGTCCCCAGGCAGACTTTCTTTGTCATACTCATCCAGGTATCTTGAAAAAAGTTGCATATTCCCATGCCCCAACCCAAAGTATTGTGATTCTGTAGGTGGGGGGTGGCATTTGGAAATCTGGGTGCTCCTGAGGCCCAGAGCCCACCCGACTCTGTGTGGGGCCTGGCGGCAGGTGCTGGGGGTACGGCTCTTCTGCACCTGTGACCAGTCTCCTGGGGGCCCATCTACCTGCAGCTGCATGGATTACTTCCCACTTCCTCCCTGACCTCCCTTCCACTGGGGGCAGGGGTCTAACACCCATTCCAGCTGCAGGTGAGTGGAGTGAACTTCAGCATGAGTTAGTCCCTCAGCTGTAGGTAGGTACTGTTGGGTTGTGGAAGCTGTGACTGAGGAAGGTACTTTTCAGAAGTCCCAGGGGCATACAGCAAAGGTGATCCAAAAGTTGCTGTCGGGCTGTGGTGGTGTGGAGGGGTTCCAGCTGAGGAGTGGTGCTCGTGGAAGCTCTGAAGGGCTGTTGAGGAGGCCGTGGTGTAGCGGGCCGTTGGAGAGGGCCACGTGATCCTTTGTCTAGACCTGCCAACCCTGCTTGGTGCTGGAGGAGGGAGAGAGAGAGAGCATCTCTGCAAGACTAGAGGTGACCTCCTGGGTGAGAGGGCTCAGAGTCCATTGAGATCGGACCCTCCATGGAGACAGGGATGGATGACCTCCACTCATCCACAATGCCTGGCCCATATGGGCGCATAATACATTTTATCCTTAATGTGTTTTAAAATTAGTTAATAAGCAGATGATGAAATGACATGGCTTTGCTCAGGCCGCTCAGTCAGGCAGTGGCAAAGTGGGTCTTAGACTCCAGGTGTCTTGACTGCTAACTCAACTGAGCCTCACACCCTAGGGCTGCCCCACTGGGGAGGGGCCTTGGCCCCTGGTCTCCTTGGTGCTGTGTCTTTTCCCTGTGCCGACCCCAGCCTCACCTTATCTTCTGGGCGCAGGGTTGGACTCTGGCTTGCTGGCCCCGGGTGTGGGGAGCTGGCTTCCTTCTGGTTGCAGCTCTGGCCCAAACTCTTCCCTCCTTGGTTTGGCCTTATCCTCCGGCCCCTTTGATTATACTCGTGGCCTGGGGCCCTTCCTCCTGGTCCTCCTGGAAGGTGCGTGAGGCTGTGACTCCTCTGTGCTCCCTGGAGTGCAGTCCGACGGTTTCTGGGCCTGAGGGGGGCGACAGATTCAGCGGTCAGGCCTGTCGGTCACTGGGGAACAGGATTTGGAGGTGCGGGGGTGAACGGGGGTGGGGCAGGGACCATCTTCAGGGTGGAGTGGGATGGGGTGGAGGGTGCAGGTGCACAGGCTGGGACGAGTGAGGAGCTGGTGGTTCCAGTCCCTGACAGTCACACGGGTGGCCCCCAGGGGCCAAAGGGCTGCAGGTCCAGCCGGCTAAGCCCGCAGCGCTGAACTGGAGGCAGAGGTGGGGGTGAATGCATTCACAGCCAGGAAATTCCAGGCATCCACATGTTTATTTCGATAAGTGACCGCCTCCTTGTTCTGGTTGTTGCAGTTCCTGGACAATCGTGGGGGTTGCTGCCCTCATCTTGCTTCTGGTGGCCCTGCTGGCTCGTGTCCTGGTCAAAAGAAAACCACCCCGGGACCCACTGTTCTATGGTACGTCTCCGTGGGAGGGAGACGGTTGGTGTTCCCCTCGCAGCGCAGTGCTCGGGCCTTCGCCTTTATCATGCTCCCCCCACAAAGAAGTCTGCCTCCGGCACCCGGAGCCCCCCTGGGGAAGTGGCAGGAAGCGGAGGAGTGTTTCAGGGGAACACAGTCCTCCCCTCCAGACGAACACCTCCTCTGGGCCGTGGACCCCACCCTCTCCAGCGGGGATCGTGGTGGAAGGTCAATGCCAGGGCCAGGCAGGACGCCCCTGTGTTCCTCGCCCCCACCCCCAGCCGTGCTCTGACCTCTGCCCTCGACTCTTGCAGCAGCTCCTTCCCGTGCTTCCTGCCTTTGCCTTGCTTCTGGGCGCCCCCTCCACCTGGAACTGAGCTGTACGGTGTCCCAGGCCGCACATTTGTATGATGAGGAAAATAATAGTGCTCCCCATGGGGGTTGCTACAAACGTTCAGTGATATCAGTCAAATACTTAAACAGTGCCTGGAAAACACACAGGTACATTACATAAATAAAAACACCCCAGATCAAGCACTTCCAATGTGCCTGGTGTGGCCCCGAGCGCTGTGGCTGTATTAGCTTATTTAATCCTTGCAACAAGTCCTCTCCACTTACAGATGAAGAAGCTGGCTCGGGGCCGCTGAGACAGGTGGTCAAGGTCATAGAGTGGTCAAGGTCATATAGTGAGAACGTCACTGACCCCAGAGGCCAGGCTCTTCTTTGCGCCCCGATGCCTCCAGCAAAGCCGTCCCCGCCTTCAAGCGCTTCCCCTGCGGGAGCTGGGCTGGGCCTTTACTCGCTCAGTGTCTGCGCTAGTGAGGCTGCGGATGAGACCCCCCCAGACCTCGGGGTCCTGCAGCAGCAACGGACATTCCCGTGTTTCCGCAGCTTTGCTGAGCTATACTTGGCATCGGACACTGGGGGGGGGGGTGTAAGGTCTCCCCTGGGATGGTGGGACACACGGCTGCACCGTGAGACGGTGACCACGCCCAGGTTGTTCGCATAGGGTCCCTCGTGTCCCATCATTACCTTGTATGGCCTGTGGCGAGAACGTGTGTTGTAGAGTGCGGTCTTGTTAACCATCGTCACCACACCGTCAGCTTACCATCTCCTAACTGGACGTTTGTACCCTCGGACCAGCATC